>WTXK01000330.1:0-53429 GCA_025769895.1 Lactarius psammicola | reverse complement strand
ACTCTCTATCAGCTCTCACTGCAAGTTCTCTTCCCTGCGTTGCTCTATTCTCACCACAGTCTACCTTGTCACTGTGAGTATGAGCTCCATTTCCCCTTTGCTGTTCATCACTTGCCACATTTCCAGCAGCATAGTGATTGCGTGGTGGCCCTTCGTGCTCTTGTGGGAATTCGACGGGTCCGTGGGTTTCGTATGCAAGTTGAGGGACATCCGCACGGTTCGCTGCGGTAAGCTGGGCATATCTGTCGGCAAATGGTGCGTACCAAGTCCGCCTTTCCATCCTCTTCCTAATTCCGTTAACCTCCAAATCTGTGTCAAAGGCTGCTCGTTGGAGCTGATTGAGCTGCCTTTCGACGTCTTCCTTTTGTTTGTTGATCGTCGCTTGCTTTCGCAGTGCATCACGGAGCCTCGATACTTCTGCTTTGATGCAGGGGTCGCCGAGGTCTTGCACTACTTCATCAATGGCATATGCCCTGGGATGTTTGCGATCAAATTGAGCTAGACGTGCATTAGAGATGGGGATGGGAAGACGGATAGGGGGTTCGGCTGGACGAAGGTAAACAGGTTCTGCGTAGGGTGGTTGGTTCTTGCCCATGCATCCAACAACTTGTTGGTGGTTATCATGATAGAAGATGTACGGGGCGACAACTCTGGTAGGGTCTTCGTCAGACTTGGGGATCATGAGGGATAGTATCATAGGGAAGAAGGGAGATTGGGGAAGAATGGAAGTCCTGGGTCATCATCCTCCTTGTCCTCTGGTTCGGCGTTATAGTCAATGTACTCAATGAGTCCATTGTCTTCTTCAAGTCGGGGTTGTTGTCCGACAACTTCTTCTTGTACTGCCGTAGCTATAGCAGTATCACAGTCGACGAGGGTAGGGGAGGCAGGAGGGGGAGTTTGTGGTGCATAAGGGAAAGGTTGGAAAGTGGGGGTCGAGACTTCAGATTCGAGCAGCTGGGTACGACGCATGTCGGGGGATCCGATCATAAGAGGAGGGGGAGTTTGGATTGGGACTGGTGCCGTAGGGATGACTATGTTCTGATAGGCGCGACGTTCGCCTACAGATTCATATTCGTCTTGAACGATGCCAGAAGTGAAAGACATAGCAGTAGTGGTGGTTTGAGTTCTCATATCACTTTCCCTCCTTTCTACCATTAACTCCACACATTATGCCCCCCAAGAAGCGTGGATCTCGTGGGGAGGTGTGCAGTATTATCATCCAATTTTGTGCAATTAATATATTACCAAACCCTCAGTTCTCCAGGACGCGCATGGCCCCAAATCCGCGCAGAGTCCATTCCTCCGATGAAGGAGAGGAATCCTCCACTGCCCCTGCTGCTCCCACCACCCTAGCCATCTTCGATCTGCTGCCAGACATCATGGTGGACAGCTCTCAGCCGCCATTGCATCAGCCATCTCCGCCAGACGTCGGACAATCTCCACAGGTGGTCCACACATTCTCTATTCAATCTGCTGCACACTGTTCATCCCTTCATCCATCCATCCATCCACTCATGTGTTCTAGGGTACTACTAGTGCCCCCTCTGCTCCAGCTCTCTATGACCTACTCCCTGATGGGATGATGGAGGGCTCTCAGCCACAGCCACCCCCACCAGCTGCTGTAAAGGCAAAGGTACGTCAAATATGTCCATGCGGACCACCTATTCATCAGCTGCAGAGTGCTGGTGTGTCGACACCTCCACCCGTCTTTATGACATGCTCCCCTTTGCAATGGAGGACAATTCTCCACCTCCATTGCCCATCGCACAGCTTCTTTGGTAAGCACAGTTGATCAAATAATAGTATGCTTATTCATTCATATTAGGCCACTACGGCAAAAGGAGTGACCTCCTTGGCTGCCAGCTTCAAGGACATCACCTGTCATGAACTAGTATGCCGCGTTCATGACTTAGTTATACCAACGTACTATCAATAGTACTTGCCACACTCAGGAAAGGGTACTATCAAGTTGTCCGACTAGGACCCTTGGTTCCACCTCCCATATAGTAGGAAACCTGGGCTCTATGGTCCCACCATGTCCGTTTGCGCAAAAGTGATGAGTAGAGGCGTCCACAATATCGCGTTTTCATTGTCGCCTGATGTTTTTGGATGATTTAACTTGTTATTATTTGTGGACAGAGTCCAAACAAGTTACTAATAGGTAAACAAGGATCTATTATTAGTATTAGAAGGTTCTACGACCTTCTATAGTCTTCTACCGGCTTCTACAGGATCTACTGCGGAGAAGGTCACGAGACCTAAGAGAGACTAACGCCATTGGACACTATTTATAATGCTTCCACTGTATTCCAGAGTATTCTACTACGCGCACAGACCATGTAACTAGGTATATAAGCCAGCCTAATACTACGGACAGCCTCAGACTGTCCACTTGTGACAATCACTTGCTAGACTCCTCTGCCCATTCCTCTCTACCACCATTGATTGGAACCTCTCCTTCGCAGTCCTGCTCGTGCTTAAGCCACTGTTACTACTCCTCTTAGCTTCCCTCCTCCTCTTTCCCATTGTTCGACGTCCCCTTCCGTGTTCCAAGTACAAACGGTCTCACTAACTAGTGAGTCCTTCACATCACCTTCTTCACTGGTCCGCTCAGTGACCCTGAAAGCAAGGAGGGGGCTGTATTGTCTGAGGTATGTATTTTATTATCACCCCTTCCTTCCCTTGTGGTACTAATACTAATATCTATAAGCTCCTGGACACGCAGGCGGATGATTCCCCCTCAGAGCAGGGTCTCTTTGTGGAGGGCGTGGACGATGTGGACGAGGACAATGAGGTACTCCCTGCCTCATCGAGAACGCGGACGATGATGGAGATGATGACAAGGTTGAAGATCTCAAGGGCTCAAGTGGAAGCTTGACTTTCTCCGTGTCGAGCTCCTGCGTGTCGCCCGCCATTGTGAAGTACTTAGTGAGGAGGTGGGGAACATTATAAGGAAGGCAGATGATATGTAGCACAAATACTGTCATTTGTACATAGCAAATTGATGTGGTCTGCTTTTCTGAGATGCTACATTAAGGTGTCTGCCACTATCACATGTTTCACCCTCATATGTGCATATGCTGTTTCATCATGCTCCATCATATCAAACGTTTAGCAACTGACACAAATAAATTGCTGAAGAAGGGACACTAGATGTATCACATATGAGCAGGTGGAGCAGATTACCATTGTCATGTTTCACCATTTGCTCTGTAATTCTAGACATGTTTTAGTCTAACTACTGTGTTTACCTCCGAGATGTTAGAGCACAAACAATCAAATATTCTGAATTGCAATATGTCGACGCAGAGTCATATAAATTCACTGTCATATTTGCCCAACTCCTCATACCAATACACTCTAGGCCAATTATATAGTGAAGACATCCACTCTCATCCGCCTTCATCCGATCTCATTGACACACATCTATTTTGATCTACTCTCTCCCACTCTTGCAAGCACTTACCCACTACAGTTCACCACTGTCCACTATAGACCACACCTACCCATCCTTGTCAACACCCACCCACTCTCATCCACCCTTGTCCCACACTCAACACCCTCATCCACCCTTCTCCACACACCCCACTATATTCACTGTTGTCTACACTCATCCGCCTCACTGACACTCATCCGCCTCACTGACACTCATCCACCTTCACTAACACTCATCCAATCTAAATATGCAGTCTGATAATGCTCACAATCTGTGTCTGGAGGATCACAGCTATCATCCACTGCTCCTGCCACAGCTCCTGCCCATCCTATTGATGATGTCTTTGAGATTACCCAGGAGGATGCCAGTATTCTAGAGGAATACATTAGGAGTTCAAGGAAGGTGATGCAGACACCCATTCTAGGATCATTGCAAATGTAATGGCGGAGCTATATGCACTCCGAGATGGTACAGTATCTTTCAATAAGAAGGATGCCTGACAGGGTACTTCTCCTCATATCAAATGAAGGAGCACTGAAGCTGATGGTCCATAACAGAGGGTTAGAAAATGGTTTTACAACCGCTATTCTCCACCTGAACGGAAATACATTAAATTCACCCGCAAATGGTCCGCCAGAAATACCTTTTACCACCTACATTGAGATGAAAGTCATGCTGGAAGCGGAGCAAATGTCTGGAGCTCGTCCTGGATCACAGGCTTTCCTAGGCTCACTTCAGGACGCAACAACTAAGATATGGTCAACATTATCTGTGGAGGACCAGCAGAGATATTCCAATCTAGCAACTAGGTGGTCGGATGATGCCCCCCCTCCTCATATCCAAGCTAGGTACTTATGTCAAATCCAGGTTCACTGCTCTGACACTCCTATTAATGCTGCTATCAATAGAATGGCTAGTTCCATGAGTGGGAAAATCATCCAAGACTTTCAAGCCCAGTTATTCAAAACTTGTGGGTATTTGATGTGTAGTTCTGACTGCACATGAGCATGAAAATGGGAGCATCATTACTGGGATGTAGGTCCTTCAGGAATACACACTGTCAGATGGTTGATGGCTTGCATGCACAGTGATGAAGCAAACAATCTACTGGATGATGGGACTCGCTTTCTCAAGTATTGCCCCAACTGGAAAGATGCTCCGCTTTTCAGAGAATGGCAGAAATATGCCAAGATGTGTTTCAGAGGAGGTTGGCACTTTCTCTTAAATTCTATAGATTATGGTGCACTCATCCCACTTCTAGGTGATGTCCACACTACTCAGAAGGGCCGCCCCAAAACAGTCAAACCTCCGATTTCCATTCATATCAAATCCAATGGGTGCCCCAATATTCCAGCCATCACCAATGCAGATGGGTATAATGCCAAGGCAGTGCAGGCTGTGCTCTGAGATTATATTACTACCCACATCCGTGAGTTGTCTGTTTATTATTTCAGCTGTGTGTGCTACAGTTGCATTAGGATATGTCTCTGGGAAGAAAAAGGCAACCATTCTATGGGCAAAGCTGTCTCAGGACCCAACTTCTTGGATAAAGCCAGAATGTGTTCCAGATGGCTTTCAGTGGGCAGACCCATCCAAGCTCCGCATTGGCAATGTGTTTGACCTCCTACAAACACTGGAGGCAAAGAAAGCAAGATCACCTTGAATCACTGATCTGGGTATCATCATGCCCTCTCCTCAAAGATGTGGAGCAGCCATCTAAGCACCACCAAGCTCCAAAATGTTGACAAGGTTATAATACCAATGTGGGGGGGCCCTAACGACTCCTCTGACTCAGAGAGTAGTTCTACATCCAGCTCCGATGACCCATCCAGCTCTGATGCCAATCACAGTGCTCTGCCCAATTCTGATGACAATTCCACAGAGGATGAAGAATCAGAAAACTTTAATCTTGAGGTTTCTCCCCCTCATTCATTGTCTTCTCCTCAGGGCTCAGGTATAATTATCCTATCCTTGGCATACATGAAATGGTGTTTGATACTCTATATAGGATCATTTCAGGGTGGTAGGAGATACACATCCACTCCCAGTAGTCCTATAGACACTCAATGCAGATCCACTCCAGGTGAGTTACATCTTTACTTAAGTTATCTTACATGATAGATGTGTACTAACTGTTTTCAAGAAATGGAGCGGACATCAAGTCCTGACCACATACTAGAGGAGATGCAGGAGAGGCAGGGACATGACAAGGACTATGATAGTGGTCCTGATGACTCTGGCACATTCCAATCAAGTCCACAAGGCTCCTCCGATGAGTCAGACCATGGCAAGTGGTGAGTGAAAATAACTGAGAGAGCAAAGTAAGTATATTATCCTTAGAAGTGAACTGGCTGTCTGATCAATATGCCAGATATATGGACACTGGTAGAAGTGTAGGAGGAATTAATACCCACTTCTTACAAAGGTAGAAATATAACCATTGTATTTGCCCACATACCCAGTGTGCTATGAAGGATGAATTGTTCCCACTTCACTGTCATTCATTTGAGCTATCCAACATCTCCACCTACTTCTGACCTTATCTAGTGTCCTCCAATGTCCTCTTCCTCCACTTGATGTTCTTTTCCTCTAAGGACTGCTCACTCTCCTTCATCCTCTCTCCGACTTACTAATACCAATCTGACCTCTTCAGAGGTATTAACCCTTGCCCTTCCAAAACCTGATCACCCTCATCCACCCATCTTAGTGTTATCTGTCTGTCCTTTTCTCATGCAGGGGTGCCCCCTGGTTTCGACAGTGGTGTGCAAGTGGTTGCTCCGAGGCGGAGATGTACCCTGGTCTGATGAAGGGTGTTCAGAAGTGGACATGTACTCTCCAAAGTGTAGAGATTCCCCCTAGTCCATTCAATAGTGTGCAAGCTGTTAGACCAGGATGGAGGAGTGGATATATACTTACCAGACTGCAGAAATGCACACTGGTCCTACCAGTGGTATATATGTGGTTGTAACACTGTTAATACCCACCTGTGCCACAGTATATGGAGATGTGTTCTATTCCAACCACTGGCTTGCAAGTGGTCGGACCAAAGTGGCAGAGTAGAGTGCAGCTTACTGGACTATGATACTGGACTATGATATTGTGGCCTATGCTAATAAGTGATCTAATAAATACTCTAACAATTGGAGAAGGTTAGGAGGAGGAGATATCTAGTCACTGGCATGTGGGGACAGAACCACGTTGGACCAACAGTGTCTTAGTAGCTGGAGCAGTGCAGGGGAGTTTGAAGATGATTTCTGGTCCGACTCACACTTTCTATGCTTTGATATGCCTTGGTCCGCCAGCCGATGTCGGCTGTCCCATGAAATATGGAAGATTCTCCAATGTCGGCCAACATTGGCTGCCCATGAGTTATGGGAGATTCTACCCATCGGCTGGCCCATCAATTATGTAAGCCATTGCTGATCCATGGCTGCCTAGTTGGACAACTTGATAGTACCCTTTCTTTGAGCATGGCAAGTACTATTGATAGTACGTTGGTATAACTAAGTCATGAACGCGGCATACTAGTTCATGACAGTATCCCCTTTTTAGGGTGGTACTACGCCGCTAGTACCTTACTAGAGGTTACTGGGTCGTGGGGCTTTTGGGATGGCAGGCATGGTACTGTTGTACTAGGGTATTGGCGTGTTTCATTTGGGATGCTGGGAGCCATGAGTTTTCTGAGTTGGGGTATCCTTTCCACTTGATCAAGTATTGTATACCCTTCTTATTAGGGCTCAGTCTTGATTGGAGGATATCTTCTACTTTGTAGTGGTCTTCCTCCCCTTGAACAATCTCTGGGGGTGGTCTTATAAAATTGGGTCCGTGCACATTGGTTTCTTTGTATGGGAATATAAGTGATATGTGGAATACGGGGTGAATGCGCCATGATTTGGGTAGTTGGAGTTTACAGTTTATTCCCCAAGTGGATAACACCTTGAATGGGCTGTGACATCTAGGTGCCAGTTTAGCTTTTGGGTGTGTAGTGTGGATGTTGGTTTCTTTCAGCCACACCAGGTCTCCCTCCTTTGGTTGAAACGTGGGGTTGTCTGGACGGGTGTTCTTCATTACCTCCGCTGCCACCTTTAAAGCTGCTGTGACTTCTAGTCTAATCTGGTCTAGAGTTTGTAGGTGTTCTTCTACTGTGGGTATTTTGGTTGCAAAATTTACTAGTGGTATGAAACCTGGCTTGAATTCGTACCATATTTCGAATGGGGATTTTTCTGTGGCACTGTGTTGCCTAGTGTTGTGCGTGAATTTCATGAAGGGGATTAATTCCGCCCAATTATCGGCTTGAAAATTGCAAAAGACGTGGAGGTACTGCTCCAGTTCTTGATTAACTCGTTCTGTTTCCCCATCTGTTTGGGGATGGAAGGCTGTGGACATAGTGGACTTTACTCCAAGTAACTTCCAAATTTCCTGCATAACCTTTGATGTGAATTGTGGGCCTCTGTCTGAAATAACCTGTCTGGGTAGACCTGTTCGTCTCCAGATTTGGTCTATATATAACTTTGATGTCTCTTCTGCAGTGATGGATTTGATGCATGGTGCGATGATGGTAGCTTTACTGAGTCGGTCGACTACCACATATAACGAGTCGAAACCTTGGGAGGCTGGGAGGTCTGTAATAAAGTCCATGGTGATGATTCCCTAAATATTGTTGGGAACTTGGTTGGGTTGCAGGGGTACTTGATTCTTTGGCTTGATTTTTGTGGATTGGCATATGGCACATCCATCCACATAACTCTTAATGAATGTTGATATTCCTGGCCACCAAAAATCTCTGAAGACTAATTCATAGGTCTTCCACTGTCCTGGGTGGCCCGTGGTGATATGATTGTGATATTGTTTTACAATATCCCTTTGTAATTGTTCATTTCTGGGCACATAAACTTGGCCTTTATAAAGGATGATCCCATCCTCTAGGTTCCAATCTTCTAAGCCCTTTGTAAGGGCTCATGGGCCATTCTTTAATATAGAGTCTAATGCTTGGCTGACTTCACTGTCAAAGTCTTGGGTTGACTTGATACGCTGGCGGAGCGTAGTATCTCCTAATACTGTGATTGCTGTGGGGCAGACTGCATGTAATGCAAAATATTTATTATCTAGCAATACCCGTTCACTATCTTCGATAGTTATCCCCTTTTTAAGGTCTGGACGCCTGGACAACGCAGCAGACTTGTTCTGGGTGCCAGGTTTATGGACAATAGTAAACTTGAAGCAGGACAAATATAAAGACCAGTGGGCTTATTGGCGAGTGAGCTTTTGTTTCATAGCAAAATATATGAGGTTATTGTGGTCCGACCAGATTTCTAGGCTGTTGGTGCGTCCCTCCAAATAGTGGCGAAATGTTTCCAGGGCGCGTACAATTGCTAGTAGCTCCTTATTGTGGATTTCATAGTTAAGTTCCACAGGTTGTAAAGCCTTGAAATGATAGGCAATAGGGTGCCAATGGTCTAATGCATCTGGTTGTTCAAGGATCGCCCCTGTTGCAAAATCACTAGCATCTGTGATAAGGTGAAAGGGTTTATTTTGGTTGGGGAGTGCTAAGACAGGCACCGTCGTGAATGTAGTAATAAGGGACTGGAAGGCAGATTGTGTGGCAGTATCCCAGACAATGGGTTTATCCTTCTTTGTTAGGTCAAATAAAGGGCGGGCCGTCAACGAGAAATCCTTGATAAAGTGGCGATAAAAGTTGCAGAAGCCTAAGAAGGCTTGAACATGTTTAACGGTTTTTAGTATAGGCCAATTTGTAATTGCCTTGACCTTGGTTGGATCCATAGCTACTTGGCCCTCAGATATGATTAGGCCTAAGTATTCAATAGAAGTTTGTGCAAAAGAACACCTTTCAGGTTTTAGGAACAAGTTATACCTAACTAGTCTTGAAAGAACTGTGTCCGTGAGCTTTGTGACAAGGGCCATGTTATCAGCGAATATTAGTATGTTGCCCAGATAGACTACTACTTGTCCTTGGTCAACTAGATCTTCAAAGATCATATTCATGAATGTTTGGAAGGTAGCGGGTGCATTGCAAAGGCCAAAGGTCATTACTGTTGGTTCAAAAAGGCCTAGTGGGGTTTTGAAGGTGGCTTTATATTCATCCCCTTCTTGGATACGGATGTTATAATATCCCCATCTTATATCTAGTTTGGTGAAATAATGGGCTCCGCGTAACTTGTCTATAAGTTCTGGAATAAGTGGCAAAGGTGCTGCATTTTTGATCGTGATATTGTTTAGACAGCGGTAATCTTGAACTGGGTGAAGCTTCCCATCTTTCTTGTCTACAAAGAAAAAGGAGCTTGCCATGGGTGATTTAGAGGGTCTAATATAGCCTTGTTGCAGGTGATCCATGATGTAGGTTTTTAGGGCTAACTGCTCTCCTGGGGTTAGACAATAAATTGAGCCGTTCTTCATTGAAGATGCAGGTTTTAGATCAATGGCGTGGTCCCAGGGCTGGTGTTGTGGTAATCGGGATGAGGCTTCCTCACTAAAGACTTGAGCATACTTTAGAAATTGAGCTGGGATGTGTTCTAGAGGATTCTTCAATGTGATCTTAGTGGCAATGGCTGTACTTGTAGTGGTTTTAGCCTGTATGGCTAAATGATCATATTTGGCGAAACTATGGTGGTAAAGGAATGGTTCAATGGTGTCTTGGTCAAATGGACTGGATTCCTGGGAATCATCTAGGGGTGTGGGTAATATCATGTTGATAGTGGTTGATCGTGTCTGCGCACATTTTGATGTAATTGTTAATGGGGTGGTTGTTAATGTGCATGTAACAGGGCATCTCATAAAAGAAATATGTGGGAGTGCCCAATCTACTTCTGGGTTGTGAGCTAGGAGCCAGTCCATTCCTAATATAATATCATGGTCCCCTAATGTGGTGACATATAATTTGGCTGTTTCTTCATGATGGTCTTGATCTGCTCGTATCTGTAAATGTTGTATGGTTGTGAAACGAATGGAACTGTTGATAAGTGACCTGTGCGCACTTAGCGGCTCAATGGACTTATGCAGATAACGGACTGCTTTAGATTAGATATACAGGACATGTAGATTAGATTATGATCTTTACAATCTCGGACTACTATCTTATCTATGACATCATGTATCACAAGGACTGCTTATTGTAGTACGCGTTAGGATTCTCTTTTGTTATATCCTTATTGTGATACACTCTTTGTTCTTTACTTTCCTTGTACTTATTGTCTAAGTACATTCCCTTTGTTTCGCCCACTTATTGTTTATAGGGCTTATTGTACTTCACTTATTGTAAGACACTCCCTTTGTCTCCTATTGTAGCACAAAGGCTATTGTCTCTAAATGTATAAGTAGAGTACCATGTACGCACTGATACCCCAGTTCTCACTCTGGTGTATCAGGTTAGTTTCCCCTCCTCATAATATAATTCAGTTCTCACTCTGGTGTATCAGACATCCCTATTAGCTCTCTACTGCAAGATCTTCTGCTACCCTGCGTTGCTTTATTCTCACCACAGTCTACTTTGTCACTGTGAGTATAAGCTTCATTCCCCTGTGCTGTTCATCAGGTTATGGGCCCTGCGCCCTCTGTTCCACTTGGCTAGTCCCTGTGTCACTATGGGCACATACTAGGTCAAGGTCTGTCTGGGGCTTAACCAGCCTTGCCCAAGCCTGGGAACCCTCAGGCGTGAGGTGTCCCAGGTGAGGAACCTCCATTACTATACCATACCCAGTAGTCCTACTTTCACCCCCATTGTGTCCCTCGCCCCTGCGAGCGCACAAGGTGATTGGGTCTGGTAGCCCCTTAATACATATCTAGGTGTGCATGGCCCACTGGGCTATGTATTGTGGAGCTTAGCGCCAGCTGTCTCTGGTGCTCCACACTGTGTGCGGAATCTCCTCACCATGGGAGTGTAAAATCTGGTGCAGGCTCTAGGGGGTGTTCGCCTTTGGCGTTCTGCAACCAGATACCTACCTTGAAATGCGTCAAAGGAAAAGGGCACAGTGAAGCCTGTATGGCGATGAGGCAACCAACAGGCCGAGAAGGCTGAGGTAGACAGCCTTGGGCTCTGAAAGATCACTCCACTTTCCCCTCTGGTGCGCTCTAGTTGAGTCGTGTCTTAGACACATCCTGGCAGGCAGCCGGCTCCTAGTATGCGAAGAGGCTTCCATCCTGGGCCTAGCCCTTATAACACTGGCATGTTCATGGAGGCAGGATGCTTTGCATTCTGGCCTTACAGATTCACAGACTGGAACAGTAAACTCTTCCACCTTTACATCTTGCAATATTATGAGCACTATCGCTGACTGCTCCTCGGCGATAGATAACCATCCCAAATGTCTGGTACAACCCCCGCCGCCACTACTGCCCCTTCAGGCTCTGGAAGTGGCTCTGGATCCACACCCTCTACGCGCGTCACAGCTGCATATGGTGCAACCTTCGGCATGCCTTCTGGCATCCACCTCAGTCAATTCGACGGCTCCAACTGGAGTGAATGGTCTGGCACCATCGAAGCCATCCTCACGCTGCATGAAGCAGAGGATGTGTTCACTTTGGACACTGCCCCCTCTGGCATCTCGCCAGATGAGTGGGATTCTGTCCAAAGAAGGTCCAAGGTGTACCTCCGCCTGTACCTTAAGCCAGATGTCTATTCCCTGGTGTCTGATGCCACCACCTATCCCACATTCAAAGATAAATGGGACAAGCTGAAGGACGTGTATGCTGGTGCTTCGGGCAGCACCACCATCTTTAACTTGTGGATTCAGTTAACACAAGCCCGCCTCGACGACTCTGCCCCCATAGCCTCTCAATTGGCCAAGCTCAATGAGCTCAAAGTCGCCCTCTCCAACGCTTCCATGGGTGTCACTGACACTCAATTCTCGCTCATCTTGCTTCACGCACTGCCACCCTCCTATGAGGTGTTGGCCTCTACAATCCTAGCCGGTGGTGCTCCCTCCACACTCAAGCACGCTGAAATAATTGCGCGCATAGTGTCTGAGGAGGCACGCCGCTCTGGTCCCTCTGGTTCCTCCCTCAATAAGGCCGCCCCCATTAAGGCTAGTGGCAAGGGCAAAAAGAAAGACCACTCTGGTCTTACCTGCCACTATTGCAATAAAAAGGGGCACATCAAGCCTGATTGCAGGAAGAGGAAGAAGGATGAAGCGGATGAAAAGGCAAAGGGCAGTGGCAACAAGGCCGCCAACAGTCATGTACTAGTACTTACCACCGCCTCCATTAAGGAGGTAGATGAATCTATCGGTGTTGCCTTGTATGCTGCCTCGCGTGTGCGTTGGATGATGAACAGTGGTGCAACACACCACATCACACCACATCGGTCTGACTTCAAAGACTACTCCCTGTGCAAAGGCGCTGTGCGTCTGGGAGATAAGTCTACAATAGACCAAGTTGGTGTGGGCTCCGTCGTCTTCACAACAAGCCAAGGCATTCCTATCACCCTAAGTAATGTGCTACACCTTCCACTGGTGAAAACACGCTTCTTATCGACACGTGCATTAGCACAAAAGGGTGCGGAAGTGGCCTTTGACAGTGGCTCATTTAAAATTACTGTCAATAAAAGCTGTGTAGCTGTTGGCTATTTGGAGGACAACCTGTACTGGTTGGATGCTTCAAATATTGGCCTAAATGCTCACGTCAAAAGTGCTGCCACCACTCTTGATATCTGGCATCAGCGCATGGGACACATCTCCCCTGCTGCTCTTAAGTCGTATGGTCCCTCTGCCACTACGGGCATGGATATTGACAGCTCTACCACACACACTGCTGTGTGTCGTGGGTGTGAGTTGGGTAAATCCACTCGCCAACCCTTCTCTGCGTCCTCAACCAAGAGGACAACTCGTATATTTGAGATTGTGCATAGTGATCTAGCCGGTCCTATGCAAACTCAGTCCTTACAAGGCTCAGTGTACACCGCCACCTTCATAGACGACCACTTCAAGCATGCAGTGGTTCACTTCCTTAAGTCGAAGGATCAGTTTGCAAAGTCACTGCAGATGTTCTTGTCTTGGGGTGAAACCCAGACTACACACAAACTGTGTGCACTGCACTCTGACCGCAGAGGCGAGTACATGTCCAGCCACACACAGGACATCCTCAAGCAGAGAGGAATAGAGCATCATCTTACGATGCCAGGTTCACCACAGTCGAATGGGAAAGCCGAGCGGTTTAACCGCACCATTATGGATAAGGCAATGACCATGCTGCACACAGCTGGCTTGTCTAAAGGTTTCTGGGAGCATGCAGTGTGCGCAGCTGTGCACATCTACAACCGCTCTCCAACCCGTACGCTCAAGTGGCGCACACCTTTTGAACTCTGGAACTGTGGCAAGGTTCCAGATGTTTCCCATTTACGCGTCTTTGGATGCAAGGGGTACATGCATGTACCCGCTGATAAGTGTCGCAAATTAGATGCGAAGGCCATTGAGGTCACGCTTATTGGGTTTGAGCCTGAATCTAAGGGCTACAGGCTTTGGGACCGTCAAACCCGCTCTGTTCGTTTGTCAAGGGATGTGACATTCGACGAGAGTAGCTTCCCGTCCCTTCAGGGTGCTGAGACACACCCCACACCTTCCACTTCTCAAGTGGCCCCACATGTTATCACACCAGTGACTGCCGTGCCTCACCCGCCGGCGTTACCACCACAGCGAGCACCCTCCCCTGCACACTCACACAGTAGTGAGGAGGAGGATGTTGAGGACTTACTAGACCCAAAATGTAACGCCACCACAGGGGCGTTAAGTATGACATGTACTTCGGAGTCGTTCGTCAAAGATTCTGGTAGAGCGAGTCGGTCAAGACTCAGTCCGGTGATGAACAAGAGTCGATCTAGCTTCGAGAGCTTATCAACCTTAGTCGAAGAAGATGGTGCTCAGGCACAAAGGCGAGCAGAGGACTTAAGCGCAAAGGCAAGTTGAAGACGGGTTCGCGAGTACTGATGTGGTTTTACACAAGAAGTCAGAACTACCGTACAAGCTAGGTAGTACACGACTTATATACAAGTACATGATGTTTGGTTATACCAAACATATGGCGCGATCCTAGGATACGGGTCCTAGCGAGCTTATCGTACTATGAGTCATATCGAAAGTACTAGTAGTTTCCGCGGAGTCACGCGGGACTCTGACGTTGTCAGCGGATTCTAGAAGTCGTAAAACCTACCAATGGTACGATCATGGGGTAGGTGCGAGATAAGGGCCGAGACTGGAATCTGATCAGATCCTAACCGTATACGAGTCACAAGGTCATCAAGAAAATGGAAGTAGTCAAAGGAAATGGTCAAGTGATAAGGGAAAGCGATAATAGTTCGTAACACAAAACAAGAGCGTCCACACACACCACCACCACCACCTGCACACCCCACTCTGCCCACCACACCTAAGCGTGAGCACACCACTCCCACATCACCACCACCTCGTCAAGGTGCCACTCGCATCATGCGCCATGTGCCTCCTCCCTCACCAGAAATGCCTGGGAGTTTTGAGGACTGCGCACAGCGTAGTCAGCTGTTGCGTGAAATGGACAGTGCACCTAGACGATCTGCACGTGTACCAGTGCCCAATCCCCGCTATTTCAATGCAGATAATGTGGCCACATGCAGCAAAAGGCTGGGATATGTGGAGCTGTTAGCTGCAGCTTATGTGGGTAGAGACCCTGCATCTTATGCAGAGGCTATGAAGTCTGGTGATGCAGACAGGTGGACTGAGGCGTGTCAGTATGAGATAGATGCGCTTGCCAAGAATGGCACATGGGAGTTAGTGGATCTCCCGCCTAATCGTAAGGCAGTAAAATCCAAATGGGTCTTTAAGCTCAAGGCGGATGGCCGCTACAGAGCTCGCTTGGTGGCTAAGGGATTTACGCAAATCCCTGGCATAGATTTTGATGAAACCTTCTCTCCCGTCGCACGATTTGAGTCGCTTCGTATGTTGCTAGCGTTAGCTGCGCTAGAGGACTGGCACATCCATCAGATGGATGTCAAGTCTGCTTTTCTCAATGGCGTGCTCGACGAGGAGATTTATATGGAGCAGCCACAAGGTTTCACTGTCACTGGCTCTGAGACGAAGGTGTGTCACCTGGTTAAGGCGATTTATGGTCTCAAACAAGCCTCCCACGCATGGAACTTGCAATTCCATGGAGTGTTAACTACACTAGGCTTTAAGCGGACGTTTGCCGATGCAGGTATTTATGTGTTGCCTCAACGAGAGGGGGATGGTCCACTCTTCGTTATCGTTTACGTTGACGACATCACAATCTTGGGTGCATCTTTGGAGAACATCAAGCGTGTTAAGTCAGATCTTTCTGAGCGCTATGAGATGACAGATCTCGGGGAGATAGAATCATATCTTGGTATACGCATTGTGCGAAACCGCTCCCTCAGACGCATCGAAATAGATCAGTCTGGCTATGTCAAGGATGTCCTTGAACACTTTGGGATGGCTGATGCCACACCACACTCCACACCCTTACCTGCTGGTGCTGACGAGCACCTTTATAAATATACGGGTCAGGCTACTGCTTCTGACATTACGCACTATCAGTCACTCATTGGTAGTTTGCTGTACGTTCAGATTGGCACTAGACCTGACATTTCCTTTGCTGTATCACGTTTGGCGCAGTATGCAGCAAATCCTTCCCCCCAACATCTACGGTTGGCGCAGTATGTTCTGTCCTACTTAGTAGGAACTGTGGACATGCGCTTGATCTATGATGGCACCAGTGGAGATGGCCTTCATGGCTACACTGATTCCAGTCTGGGTGACCAGGTTGACGACAGACACTCCACTTCTGGTTATGTATTCATCCTAGCCAATGGTGCAATAAGCTGGTCTTCGCGCAAGCAAAAGACAGTGGCCCAAACACTACTGAGGCAGAGTACATGGCCATGACCGATGCGGCCAACCAAGCTGCTTGGTATCAGAGCTTCCTTGCGGAACTTGGGTACGAGGTCGATGACCCCATCCCACTACATGGTGACAACAAGGGTGCCATTGGATTTGGCTCAGAACCCTGTCACTGGGAGGCGATCTAAGCACATTGCCATAAGCATCATGTCATTAGGGAGTACATTGAAAAGGGCACCATCACCCTTATCAAAACCCCTACTGCAGAAATGGTTGCAGACGGCTTTAACCAAGTCGTTAGCGCATGTCCTGCTGCAGCAACCAATATAGACATGGGCTTGTGCTAGTCCCAGATTGCTGATCACGGGGAGATGTTGATATGTGACCTGTGCGCACTTAGCGGCTCAATGGACTTATGCAGATAACGGACTGCTTTAGATTAGATATACAGGACATGTAGATTAGATTATGATCTTTACAATCTCGGACTACTATCTTATCTATGACATCATGTATCACAAGGACTGCTTATTGTAGTACGCGTTAGGATTCTCTTTTGTTATATCCTTATTGTGATACACTCTTTGTTCTTTACTTTCCTTGTACTTATTGTCTAAGTACATTCCCTTTGTTTCGCCCACTTATTGTTTATAGGGCTTATTGTACTTCACTTATTGTAAGACACTCCCTTTGTCTCCTATTGTAGCACAAAGGCTATTGTCTCTAAATGTATAAGTAGAGTACCATGTACGCACTGATACCCCAGTTCTCACTCTGGTGTATCAGGTTAGTTTCCCCTCCTCATAATATAATTCAGTTCTCACTCTGGTGTATCAGACATCCCTATTAGCTCTCTACTGCAAGATCTTCTGCTACCCTGCGTTGCTCTATTCTCACCACAGTCTACTTTGTCACTGTGAGTATAAGCTTCATTCCCCTGTGCTGTTCATCAGGAACCACATTTATTAAGTGTTCCATCTACATTCTTGACTGGTAGTGGTGTAATTAAGGATCGTAATGTGAGCCTATGTTTCTTGGCAAAGTCGTGGTCTAGAATAATTCCTTCTGCCACCACTATCCAGTAGTGCATGTGCACTGATTTTCGTGGCCAGATTTCTTTCCAATTAGAGACACTCTCAATGTGATAGAAGGTGAACGTCTATTTCTTATAGTGTCACTGGGTACAGGGTTAGAATCTAGTGTCTCTAATAGCGAAAATCTATGTACCGTTGCAATTTGTGATGCCCTGACTAACAGTGTGGCAGTAGGACTGTTTAAAAATCCTCATTGTTGAGGGAAGGAATAGCATGGTGTGGGTAGTTGATTGACATAGAAGCTACTTGAGCTGGGTGGTCTTCCGGCTTGTCCTCTATGGTTTCATCTAGTGTGGTTGTGGCGCGTGCTTTGAAGTCTGACCATGGGGTGCTGAGGTTCTTGGCATTGATTTTCTTGTCGTTCTTTGTACGACAGTCCTTGGCTATGTGGTTTGGCTTGCCACAGTAGAAACAGAGTTTCTCTCGGAATTATTTGTCTTTCTCCTCTTTGGAGAGTTTTCTCCAAATTGAGGACCAATGGGTAGTGTGGCGTTTATTTGGGTGTCTTCTTCCTCTATAGCCAGGGCTCTATTTCTAGTGCTCCTGCCTGCCTGTTTGCGTAAAGCCAGGAGTGTTGTAGATTTGCCAGACTCTATCAAAGTCTCGTGCTTTTTCTACTAAGAGGTCTAATGTTGTGGGTTGCAGTGAAAGTCCCACTATTTGTTGTGAAGGGCTACGGGGATGGCTCGGCGAAAGGCAAACATTTTGGTTTCATCATTTGCCCCTGATCGTGAGGCATGTGTGGACCACTCTTGGTACCATTCATTGAAAGGCCTATTCTCCCATTTTAAGGGTGTACATGGCATTGGTTGCCTCCAGTTTAGTATGTTCTGGAATAAAGTGTTTCTTGAAGTTGTCACGGAGGGCTTCCCAAGTTCCAAAGTCTATGGGTCTAGCGGCTAAGGCTGTCTTTTGTCTATCTTGTGCCCATTCACCAGCAGGTGTTCCCAGCTTGAAATGGGTTAGTGCCGCGGAAACTTTTCTTCCTACATCAGTGTATGTTGCATCATTCAAGTAATAGTAGTTGGCTAGATTGTTCCAGAATGATTCGGCTTTTGCTGCTTTACCATCAAAGGGTTCAGGGGGTACTCCAAGGAGTTTGGATGGTGCTGGGTTTGCCATTATAGCAGGTGCTCCCGGGGTTGATGGTGTACTAGGGATGAAGGGGTGCTTGGTGTAGACTGTGATGGGGCTCCAAGGGTTAGTTGTTGAGAGCTAGATGCTGTGGGTTGAGTTGGTGGTTGTGGGCCAGTGGCTGGTGTGGGATAGGGCTGTTGCACAGGGGTCCCTGGTGTATATGTTCCTGACTGTGGGGTATGTGGTCCAGATGCTTGTGCAAGTAGGGCTGTTAGAGTTTGTGTAGCGCTGTCTAATAACTGGGAAACTTCTTCCTGTCGGGTTCAGGAGTTGCAATTACTTGATGATCCTTTTTTGCTTGATGGACTACCAAACTCAGTTTGAAAATGACCTTTCGGTGGTTCTTATAATACCAGCCACTCTTTTCTTCTGACTAGGCAACATCTTTTCCCTTGCATGTGCCTGTGAGGTTAAAGAAATCGATGTGGTCAACCTGGGTGTATCCTAGGTATGCTTCAGTGTAGTCCTGGTTTTCTAATTCTCTATTTAAACCGATAATAACCAAGGAAAGTTTCCTGTTGAGCTGGTGATAATATAGTCTTTCCACTTGGCGTAGTAAAGGTCTTCGTCAGTGTTGAAGTATTTGTCTTTGAAGTAGGTTGGTACTTGTGATTCTTCATTTCCTGTTAGAGCTCTTTGCTCAGTCATACACTAGGTTTCTGTTAGTTGGGATACAGTCCACCCGTCTGAGTTCCACTAATACGTGACTCTGTATGCAGGTCGCAGTATTGCTTTGTCAGGTGCGTTGGGTCTTAGTTGGCAGCTGAATCCAATGGTATTCCTCGAATATTCCAAAGTGTCCTACAGTGGTTTGACTTCGCCACAGTAGGTTTTGAAAATTCAATGGGCTAGAGGATATTTCCCTAGTGCGGGAAAGGTGCTGTTCTAAAACTAGGGTGGTTCTGTTGGCTTGGTATTGGAGTCTGCAATGTTCTTTGAACTGGTGTAGCTCTCTAGGGGTTTCTAGTAGGGATGTTTTCTAAAATATAGATGTTTTCCAGAAAATGACAGTGTAACTAGGGTTGAGTTGCTTGGTATTGGGCTTCTTCACTACTTGTGGTAGGATGTCTGTGTGCCCTTCAGGTAACAGGTCTGATAATGGGATATATTGGTGGTCAATGATTTGTCTGGATGGTGGGGTAGACTGGTTCTTGCGGGTTTGCTTGGTTTATGGATGGGATTACTGGGGTGTTCCTGCTTGAGGTAACAGGGGAATGTCTTGGTTCAAGTCTATTATGACACCGTTGCCTTCTATTTGACGGTTGAGAAGCCAGACTGATTGCCCACTCTATTATTGGTTCAGCCAGTTGAGAACTACCTTCTATTATTGTTACAATTCCGGACACTTTCTTTACTTACATCTTTTACTTTGATTCGTTTCCATCCATAACTGTACAAGTGCCGGACTTACCTCATACTGATTACTCACATGACTTATCGCTGACTGATGCTTTGTTCTATGGCCTTCGATGGCGTTCTTTTCCTGTTATCACATGTTACTGTACGATGACTCATTCCTAGGACCCGGATCCTAGGATCGCACCATCTGTTTGTGACTCTTTGGTGCTGTACTAGTATATAAGTCGTCCTCTACTTAGCTTGTACAGTAGACTCGACTTCTTCTTGAATCACATCATACTTCAGTCTCACAGACTCTAAGGGAATTCCTTTCTGAGGATACCTTTAGTTGAACGTGTGGGCCTTCGTCTTTTGCCTCGCCTCTGTTATTCAGAAGGACCTTCGAGTCACTTCCTTTCACTCTTGTTGAGCTTTGCTCCAAGTAGTATCACCGAACTTAGTCCTTGATCGGACTATCGACTTCTATCGAACTTGACTTAGTCGCACGTCGCACGATCGCCTGTGTGAGCGTAACAATTATCTAGTAGGTAGGTAGTTCTGTCCAGGTACCCACAATACTACACTAGGTGGAGTAGGTGGGGTGTTAGGCCTAAAGCCGCAGTTGCAAACTTCTTTGTTACACCAACAAGTGTCTCCGGTGTCCCACTGACTGGTTGTGCTACCGGCCCACCCGTCGTTAGAGCTTACTAGTGTGGTAGATGGTGGTTGACTGCTTGGAGGGAGTGCTTCTAATTCCCGTGCTCTAATGAATATTGCTTGCGTGAATTCTAAGATTTCAGGATCATTGAGCTCGTCGGGTGGGAGATGATAAATTCTTGGGTTTATTAGATTTGTGTCCGGGTTTTCAAGGGAAATCACATAATGGCACAAGACATGGGCGAAATATATGTGTAAGCCAAGGTGCATAAGGACCTACCACCTCGGTAAAACCTATGTGGGCCCACCAAGTAACAGTGGGCGATTATCATGAGTGGGCCCACAAATAGGAACTGCCGAATTATTCAGGTGGGGCAAGGGATGTTGATGAAAAAAACTGCTGATATAAATTGGTTGGCCAATATCCATAGCTGGGAGGTGATGTCAATGATTTAGAATGGGCCCAGAATTGAAATCATGGGGAACTGCTGAACATCTCGAGTGGGCCCACTGTAGCAGAGTCCAATTGGCTACAACTTGAATGGCAAAAATAAAAGATTTGAAAAGAACAAGCTGAGGTTGAATACACAAGCCTTAGGCGGAGATAAATCACGCCTAGAACCTATAGATGATGTGGAGGGTAAGTCAACTTAGATCCTTTATACAAGGATCAAGACAAGGGGTTCACACGGCGATAGGCTGAGTAGAAACCAAGAGGACAAGTTAGATTGGAGAAGAGTAAAGAATACAAGGGAGGATTGCACACCTGAGTAGAAACCAAGAGGACAAGTTGGTTCTACTTAGGAGGCTACAGCAAGTCTTATATACTACTACGCTTAGTCGATTACTAACTACTGAGTAGTGCTACATGACTACAGCGCTGACGCGTCGATTCTATTATTAGCCTTTATCTATTGTGCTAACTGATGCACACTAAGCGGCTATGACTACATGATGACGCGGCCTCCTTATCTGCTGAGTAAATCCTAATACAACACGTAATACTACTATAGTAAGTGTTCCATTGTATTCTACAGAGTTCCAACCAATCATAACAAGCACATGCGCTATTATTATCTATAACAATAGAAGTCCAAAGACGGCAAGACTGTTACACAGTCAAATAACATCACATGATGTATCCCACAATCACATGACCCAAAGTTGCACATGTTGGCATCATGTGACTAACCATCTTATCATATCTAATGATAAGGAACTTAAGTACTTTGGCCGCTTATATCTTGCCCAAATAAATCTGTAAAAATACAGAAAAATAGGGAAAATAATACGCATCCATGACACCCACCATATAGGCTTGGTGAAAACAGACCGAATACATTGGTGAAACCTGTGAGCCCAGCAAGCAATAATTGAGCACATATCATGAGTGGGTCCATAGATATAACTGCCAAATCTCTCAGATAGGGCCAGAGAGATTGATAGGAAAAACTGCCGAGAGGAATGGATGGGCCAAATGCGATAGCTGGGAAGTGCTGCCGACAGTTTAGAGTGGGCCCAGAATTGAATGCATGGGGAACTGCCGAACATCTCAAGTGGGCCCTCCATATAGGCTTGGTGAAAACAGACTGATTACATCAGTGAAACCTGTGAGCCCAGCAAGCCATAATTGAGCATATGTCACAAGTGGGCCCATGGATATAACTGCCAGAATCTCTCAAATGGGCCAGAGAAGTTGATGGGAAAGACTGCTGAAATTAATGGATGGGCCAATATCCATATCTAGGAAGTGATGTCGACAGTTTAGAGCAGGCCCAGAGTTGAACTCATGGAGAGCTACCGAACATCTCGAGTGGGCCCTTCATATAGGCCTAGTGAAACAGGCCTAATACATCGGTGAAACCTCTGTGGGTCCAGCAAGCCATAATTGAGCACATATAATGAGTTGGCCCATGTATACAACTTGTTATGATTCTGGACACTTTTCTTTGCTTACACTTTTACTTTGACTCATTCCTATCCACATACGTACAAGTGCCGGACTTACCTCATACTGATTACTCATATGACTTATTGCTGACTGATGCTTTGTTCTATGGCCTTCTATGGCGTTCTTTTCCTAGTATCACATGTTACTGTACGATGACTCATTCCTAGGACCCGGATCCTAGGATTGCACCATCTGTTTGTGACTCTTTGGTGCTGTACTAGTATATAAGTCGCTCTCTACTTAGCTTGTACAGTAGACTCAACTTCTTCTTGAATCACATCATTCTTCAGTCTCACAGACTCTAGAGGGATTCCTTTCTGAGGATACCTTTAGTTGAATGTGCGGGCCTTTGTTTATTTGCCTCGCCTCTGTTATTCAGAAGGACCTTCGAGTCACTTCCTCTGTGCCGTGTTGAGCCCTGCTCCACGTGCTACTTGTGCATCATCGAACTGAGACCTTGACCAGGTTTCACTCTATACTGAATTCAACTTAGTTGCACGTCGCACGATTGCCCATGTGAGCGTAACATTAAGTCGAGTCTCTACCCTTGAACCATGGTGGCTTCCCAAAAGAAAGGAAAAAGCCGTGCAGAAGCACAATTCCAGTCCGAATACGTTGAACGAACAAGAGAAGACACTTTATCCAAAGCAATCAAAGGAACAGTTGTCTGGGTTGAAGAAGGAGAAAACGAAGGGTATTGCATCTACGACCAAACATCAGGATATACTCCTGTAGAATATCTCGAGGACCTTCGCAAGTGGGCAATCATAGTCAAAAGCAAAACAGGTGGACAGTGGTTTACATTCCAACTAGTGCCACCCCACTTTCAAACAGGACCGATTCGCTTAAGCAAAAGTCTTTTCAGCATACCCCCTGACCCACCAGCGCAAATTAACGCACCAGAAGAAACAACCCAATCAGAAGAACCACCCCAACAACAGAACCCAGCACCAGATATGTCAGGAACACAAGTACAACCTGTCCAAGCCTCAACGAGTACCACCACTCCATCTGCACCCCTCGGAGGCAGTGGTGGAGGAGGAGCCCCTGCCCCTGCACCAGGAGGTGGAGGTGGAGGTGGTGGTGGTGGTGGTGGTGGAGGAGGAGGAGGAGGAGGAGGCGCACCAGGTGGAGCACCAGCACCTGGAGCAGCTCCAGCAGGCGCAGCCCTAGCAGGAGGAGGAGTACCCTGATGGAAAACTCGGAGGAAACCCTCCCGCAGAGTTCAATGGGGATCGCGGACAAAGCAAGGCCTTCCTTCTTGACTTCACCATCTACCAAGGCATGAACCCGAATGCAGCTATACTTCGAATCCCTTATCAAAGGGCCATGACCTTTTTGTCCTATGTCAGAGGACCATTGGTACAAGATTGGGTGCAAGAACAAGTCACTTGGCTTAACAATCAAATTAACACAGGGGTGTTACCAGCTGAAGAAAATTTATGGAACGAAGTAGAGATTCAATTCCACTGCACCTACACCGACACTTCAGAAAGGCAGAAAGCGCAAACTGAAATCTCCAAATTAAAGATGGAAGGAGGAAACATCGACGACTACAATGCCAAATTCGCCAACCTCGCCAATAAAGCAGGATATACTCTCAATGAAGAAGTAACCCTCAATATGTATGCCCAGGGGTTACCATTCAAACTAATGGAAAGTATCCTTCGACAACACCGACCCGTGAATTGGCGCGATTGGACCGAAGCTGCTGTTGAACAGCAAAGAATTTATAATCTCCTCCAAAGTCACCTGTGCAAGCCAATGAATAGCAATAACCCTCGTCGTGAACAATGGCGTTGTAACATGTACGCCAATAACTGAAACCCCAATGCTATGGACATTGGAAGAACCTGCGCCAGAGCTACGATGACCGACGAAGAAAGGCAACGCTACCAGCAAGAGGGAAAATGCTTCAGATGCGGCAACAAAGGACATATTTCACGTAATTGTCCTCAACGCCAAAACACCCAAGCATCGGTAGCAACTACCTCGACTACCCCTCAGACCACCCCTACAGTGGTAGCCACGGTCAAAGTAGAAGGCAATGCAAATATGAAGGCCTCGGAGAAAGCAGCAGCCTATATTGCTGCTATGCAAGCCGACTCCGATGATGTCAAAGCAGCTCTTGAAGAACAACTATTTGGAAAGCAGGGTTTTTCCAATGCTTGAACCCCGCAGCCTGGGCTAAAGCAATGAAGATTAGTGTGTACCATAGCAGATATCGATCTATGCAAATTCCAGTTTTATTTGAATCTGCACACGCGACGGCCGAGAGACAAGTACTTATTGATTCGGGGGAAACCGACAATTTCATCAGTAAAAATCTGATAAATCGACTCAAGATCTCTACATTACCAGTGGCTAAACCAATCAAAATATGGAATGTAGATGGGACACACAACCAAGACGGCGAAATTACGCAATTTACCGACCTCGAAGTTACAACTGGTAGTCAAACCAAGACACTCCGATTCCTAATCACTCATTTAGGATCCGACGAAGTGATTTTAGGATATCCTTGGTTGACCGCCTTCGAACCCAAAGTACACTGGAAAGACGCCACCCTAGACAAAGAGTTCCAACCAGTGGTAATCACAAGTTTGGGATACGTGTCAGTCGCCAACCGAAAAATTATAACAGAAGAGCAATGGGAACAACAAGTAGAAGAAATTCCCGATGAAGTAACACACCTACGCAAAACCACAACTGCTTCAGAATTAGCACAGAAAGCTGCGGACAAAACGATCAAAACATTTGAAGAAAGGGTGCCAGCAGAATACCATCGCCATCGAAAAGTCTTTGATGAAGAAAGTTCACAACGGTTCCCACCGCCACGACCCTGGGATCACGCTATTGACCTGATGCCTAATGCACCCGCCACTATTGACTGCAAAATTTACCCCATGACTCAAGTTGAAGACAAGGCACTAGAAGAGTTTGTTGACGAACAGTTAAAGAAGGGATATATTCATCCAATCCTTATTCTTCACCCTTCTTTTTCATCAAAAAGAAAGACGGCAAACTCAGACCAGTGCAAGACTATCGAAAACTCAACGAATTAACAGTGAAGAATCGCTATCCACTACCACTTATCCCTAAATTAATTGACAAAGTAAGGGAAGCACGAATATTCACAAAGCTCGACATTCGATGGGGATATAATAACGTGCAGATCAAACCAGGAGACAAGTGGAAAGGCGCCTTTAAAACTAACAAGGGATTGTTCGAACCTTGTGTCATGTTCTTTGGACTTACAAATTCGCCAAGCACATTTCAAACCATGATGGATACAATTTTCCACAATCTAGTAGCGCAAGGATGGGTGGTGATCTATATGGATGACATTCTCATAGCAACACCCAACAACCTTACCACACACAGACAATTAGTCCATCAAGTACTAGATTGACTTGATGAACATGATCTTTACCTCAAACCGGAAAAATGCGTATTCGAAGTGCGAGAAGTTGAATACTTAGGTCTCATCATTGGCAATGGTCAAGTAAAAATGGACCCAGTCAAAGTACAAGGAGTACGTGAATGGCCTACACCCACCAACCTTAAAGAAGTTCGAGGATTCCTTGGGTTCTGCAATTTTTACCGACACTTCATACGAGGATTTTCCGCCATTGCACGACCCCTTAATGACCTCACAAAGAAAGAAACACCATGGAAATGGACAAGTGCTAGACAGAAAGCCTTTGAAGAACTCAAAGCAAGAATTAGTGAAGCTCCAGTTCTACAATGTCCCAAACTGGACACACCTTTTGAAATCGAAGTTGATGTGTCAGGATTTGCAATCGGAGCAGTATTAAACCAAGAAGGAGACGACAAGAAAATGCATCCGGTGGCATTCTTCTTGATGAACAGCACAGGTGAAGGAATTCATACTCACAGTGACAAAGGAGACTGTGGTGAGATATGGATAGTGCAGGGAAGCAAAATATCTTGCAAGCAGAGCAGATAAGACGTCTGATACACCAGAGTGAGAACTGGGGTATCAGTGCGTACATGGTACTCTACTTATACACTTTAGAGACAATAGCCTTTGTGCTACAATAGGAGACAAAGGGAGCGTCTTACAATAAGTGAAGTACAATAAGCCCTATAAACAATAAGTGGGCGAAACAAAGAGAATGTACTTAGACAATAAGTACAAGGAAAGTAAAGAACAAGGAGTATATCACAATAAGGATATAACAAAAGAGAATCCTAATGCGTACTACAATAAGCAGTCCTTGTGATACATGATGTCATAGATAAGATAATAGTCCGAGATTGTAAAGATCATAATCTAATCTACATGTCCTGTATATCTAATCTAAAGCAGTCCATTATCTGCATAAGTCCTTTGAGCCGCTAAGTGCGCACAGGTCACTTATCAACATCTCCCCGTGATCAGCAATCTGGGACTAGCACAAGCCCATGTCTATATTGTGTTGCTGCAGCAGGACACGCGCTAACGATTTGGTGAAGCCATCTGCAACCATTTCTGCAGTAGGGGTTTTGATAAGGGTGATGGTGTCCTTTTCAATATATTCCCTAATGACATGATGCTGTATGGCAATGTGCTTAGATCGCCTCCCAGTGACAGGGTTCTGAGCCAAATCAATGGCACCCTTGTTGTCACCATGTAGTGGGATGGGGTCATCGACCTCGTACCCGAGTTCCACAAGGAAGCTCTGATACCAAGCGGCTTGGTTGGCCGCATCGGTCATGGCCATGTACTCTGCCTTAGTAGTGTTTTGAGCTACTGTCTTTTGCTTGTGCGAAGACCAGCTTATTGCACCATTGGCTAAGATGAATACATAACCAGAAGTGGAGTGTCTGTCGTCAACCTGGTTACCCAGACTGGAATCAGTGTAGCCATGAAGGCCATCTCCACTGGCGCCATCATAGATTAAGCGCATGTCCACAGTTCCTACTAAGTAGGACAGAACATACTGCGCCAACCGTAGATGTTGGGGGGAAGGATTTGCTGCATACTGCGCCAAACGTGATACAGCAAAAGAGATGTCAGGTCTAGTGCCAATCTGAACATACAGCAGACTACCAATGAGTGACTGATAGTGCGTAATGTCAGAAGCAGTAGCCTGACCCATATATTTATGAAGGTGCTCGTCAGCACCAGCAGGTAAGGGTGTGGAGTGCGGTGTGGCATCAGCCATCCCAAAGCGTTTAAGGACATCCTTGACATAGCCAGACTGATCTATTTCAATGCATCTGAGGGAGCGGTTTCGCACAATGCGTATACCAAGATATGATTCTATCTCCCCGAGATCTGTCATCTCATAGCGCTCAGATAGATCTGACTTAACATGCTTTATGTTCTCCAAAGATGCACCCAAGATTGTGATGTCGTCAACGTAAACGATAACGAAGAGTGGACCATCCCCCTCTCGTTGAGGCAACACATAAATGCCTGCATCAGCAAACGTCCGCTTAAAGCCTAGTGTAGTTAACACTCCATGGAATTGCAAGTTCCATGCGTGGGAGGCTTGTTTGAGACCATAAATTGCCTTAACTAGGCGACACACCTTCGTCTCAGAGCCAGTGACAGTGAAACCTTGTGGCTGCTCCATATAGATCTCCTCGTCGAGCACGCCATTGAGAAAAGCAGACTTGACATCCATCTGATGGATGTGCCAGTCCTCTAGCGCAGCTAACGCTAGCAACATACGAAGCGACTCAAATCGTGTGACGGGAGAGAAGGTTTCATCACAATCTATGTGTCACGGACTGCCCAAGACACTGACACATCAGTTATGACTATGATGGTCAGCGGTAATTAGTCATGGACTTATCGTATCAGTCAGCAGCAGAGCAAGTATCACATGTAAGATAGATGATGAGGCATCACGAGGATAGCTGTACTAGGGTTCGAGCTAGTTACGCTATTGGTTACATTACGATTCGGGAGGAGCTTGAAAGCCCTCGTCAACTGTATATAAGGCTCGTCGTTTAGACCATGGATCCCTATCCTGGTCTTCTCAATACCACCACTATTGTTCGCAACTTGGGAATTCCAACTTCCTTTCCTCTCGTCTACTTCTCGCTTCTACTACTCGTCCTAGCCTTTGTCTTTGGAGTAGTACTCCTTGCAGAAGACATCGAGAGCGAAGACATTGTCAACGCCGTGTACTAAGAAGAGTCACGTGCCTACGTCCTCACGTTAAGTCTTGACACTTCGTGTATCGGACCGAGCTTATCACCAGTCATCGCCTTTCCCTACGCCTAAGTCAGGCAACGTTGTTGTGGCAACGTAACATTAAGACCAGGATCCTTCAAAGTGGCGTTGACTACAAGAGACCGTTGGGGCATTAACCGAACATTCAGGCCCTACATCATCGAACGACGAGGAGAGCGCAACGTACCACAAATCTACTTAGGAGCAGCCCGTTGGAGAACCATCCGAGGAGACACCGGATACTACGTAAACATCCCCACAAGACCATCACAGTGGTACCCAGTTGAGTTCAACTTCAACAACCTCTGTTGGGTAGAGATCGCTTGGAACGCGCCACAGAATTATTGGGACGTACTACGACCCGCAGGACTAGAATATCGCTGCGACATACTTGAACGCAACGTACAGACAAGAGGAAATTGGGGTCCCATAGACGGACAAGACGAAGCTAACGCATCAGGGTCATCAAGGACACCTGCACCATCGGAAGCCAGTGAAGAAACCACTGAGGACGACGAAAGCGAGCAACACGAACAAGAGGCAGCAATTGAAGAGATTACAGAACTTGCAGAACAAATTGCAATCCGCGACGCAGCTGCCGCACCAGTAGGAAACATTATCCCAGCACCACTAGCTGAGTATCCAATCCTATCGCAAATGGCCACAATAACAGAACCGGTACAAGTACGTGTGGAAGCACCCATACAAGAGCCAATCGGCACCATCGACCCTAACACGGGACATCAAATCATGCAAGATGGACAGAGAATAACCGATGACGACATTGCATTATATCGCGCTGTAGGCCCAGACAGAGATGACCCTCCCAGTGAAGGAGGAAGGGGTGGATTTCAAGGAAGGGGACCACCCGAAGACCCAGAAAACCCATGGAATGGAGGAGACCTACCTGACGGACGCCCGCCAAGAAGAGGAGGATTCCCAGGAGCACCTGGAGGGGGCGGAGGAGCACCTGGAGGAGGAGGAGGAGACCCCAACGCAGGACTTAACGTGGCTATAGGAGCCACGCGATCAGATAAGTTCATCGGTAATCCCCCTGTCACGTTCACTGGTGATTGCACCAAGACAGAACAGTTCCTAACACAATGGGAACTATATTGGGGAGTCAATAACAACAATCCCGTCATGATGAACCCCTATCAACGAAGCATGCTGTTCTTCACCTTCATCCAAGGCGACCTTGTAAATGAGTGGATCGTCGCAATGGCCAGATGGATTGGCGATCAAGTACGACATAACGGAGTCCTCAGCACTAACGAGTGGCTGTGGAACGAAATAGTAACGGCCTTCAGACGAAGGTTCGCAAACACCCTCGAAAGAGAACAAGCCCGCACTATATTAAAAAGGGGCATCAAGATGCAAGGAGGTGATGTAGATGCCTATGTCACACTATTCGAAAAGCTGGCACGACAAGCAGGATACCGATTGGACTCGGCCCTCACAATTGACTTCTTCACCAATGGATTACCAAGGGGATTATACGAAGCCTGCTACCAGTTCGACGAACCACAAACATACGCGGAATGGAAGAACGCAGTCCTGAACAGACAAGAAAAGTACATTCATATGAAGGCCCGTTTGGACCAGAGAAGCGCGGGCAGATCCAATAACGATACATGGATCCCACGCATGCCAGGAGGATTCCGACGTACCAACGACCCTAATGCAATGGATACATCCGCAGGAAGAACCAGAGGAAGACTCGCAGATGCGGAAGAAGTACTCGAGCGATACGAACGACAAGACAGACCCCGCAACCCACCGTTCACACCAAGGCAGGGGTTCATACAACGTGGCAACCGCCGCGACTTCAGGGAAGTAACTTGTTATAATTGTCAAAAGAAAGGTCACATCAGTCGCCAGTGTACCGCGCCACGACAAAGCAGGGGAAGATATGTCGAAGCATACGAAGACAAAGAACCAAGAGTGGCTGCCACAAACAATAGGCCCATAACGGCACAAGAACGCGCAGACCAGTTTATTACTGGAGTATCTAAGGATACCGACGAAGTGAAGGATATTGTGTTTAAGAAGCTTTGGGAAGAGGGTTTTCCGAGCGCCTGAACCCATCGGCCTGGGTGAGGGCAGTATGTTGTAACTCTGTGATAATGACTCGTTTCCATTCTCTACAAATTCCAGTTTCAATCCGCACAAGTTACGCAATGGCCGAAAAGAAAGCACTAGTGGACTCAGGAGCCACTGACAACTTTATAAAACCTGCGTTTGCACGACGCATGGGCATTGGCATCCAACGATTAGATAAGTCGCGAAAAATATGGAATGTCGATGATACCGAAAACAAAGCAGGACTCATCACGCATTACACGGATCTCAAAGTTTTCCATGATGGACAAGAACAAGTCATGAGGTTCCTACTAACAGATATTGGACGGGAAGACCTCATCTTTGGCTATCCCTGGTTGGCAACCTATCAACCAATGATCGACTGGCGTAATGCTACTATAAACACCAAGATAACGCCTACGATACTCCAAACACGTCAGGTGACACCGCTACGAACAACAATCACGAAAGCTATCACCGAAGAAAAGAAGAACGAAATCGTACAAGAACTGGAGTTGGAAGAAATACAAGCACGAGGGGCCGCTACGGATATGGCCATCCAAGCCGGCCAATACACCAAGGCAGCTGAATTACCACCTGAATACGCTGAGTTTTCCAACCTCTTCAGTGAACAAGCATCACAACGATTTCCTCCTAGTCGCGCCTGGGACCACGCCATCGAATTCAAAGAAGGGACACCGGATGCGGTAGATTGCAAAGTTTACCCCATGACACAGGACGAAGACAAGTCGCTTAAGGAATTCCTGGACGAACAGCAAAAGAAGGGATATATTCGACCATCAAAATCCCCTTACGCATCACCTTTCTTTTTCATTAAGAAGAAAGACGGCAAACTCCGACCAGTACAGGACTATCGACGGATAAACGACATGACTATACGCAACCAGTATCCCCTTCCCCTTATTGACGACTTGATTCTCGACCTCAGCAATGCGTCCATCTACACCAAACTTGACATCAGATGGGGGTATAACAACGTCCGCATCAAGGAAGGAGACGAAGGGAAAGCAGCGTTCAAGATGCGTTATGGACTTTTCGAACCAACGGTGATGTTTTTCGGCTTAACCAACTCTCCGGCAACGTTCCAGGCTATGATGAATCACATCTACAGGGATGTCATCGCCAAGCATGACCAGCTGGGCACGGCAATAAGGGTATATATGGACGACATCGGCATTGCTACAAGGACAACGTTACAAGGGCATATCGCAGCCGTTAAAGACGTGCTGGCAGTAGCACGGGAACACGACCTTTACTTCAAATTGGAAAAATGCCTCTTCCACCAGCCACGGATGGATTACCTGGGGGTAATCCTTGAAAAGGGGGTAACGCGCATGGACCCTGCCAAAATTTCGGGCATCCGTGACTGGCCAACACCTACCACCGTCAAACAAGTACGCTCATTCCTTGGGTTTTGCAATTTTTATCGCGCTTTCATCAAAGGATTTTCATCACATGCACGAGCTCTTCATAAACTCACAAGAAAGGACGTGGAGTGGCGATGGACAGAAACAGAAGATAAGGCATTCAACACGCTCAAGAACCTCGTCACAAGCGAACCAGTACTAGCACATCCAATTCTCAAAGACCAATTCGAATTAGAAGTCGATGCATCCGGCTACGCAATTGGAGGAGTACTACTACAGCGCAAAAAGGATAACAAGCGACACCCCATCGGCTACTTCTCCGCAACATTGAACGCAGCAGAACGCAACTACGATATCTACGACCTGGAGCTGCTGGCAATCGTCAGAGCACTACGACATTGGAGACCATTACTGGCGGGCTCACCTCACAAAGTCAAAGTCTTCTCTGATCACATGAATTTACAATACTGGAGATCACCGCAAAAGATCAGTCGAAGGGTAGCCAGGGAAGTACAGGAACTCATGGAGTACGACATCGAGATTCATCACATTAAAGGGACAGCGAATGGTCGCGCCGATGCGTTATCACGACGACCAGATTACGATCAGGGCGAACATGACAACGAAGACATCACAGTACTCCCTGACCGCCTATTCATTCGAGCAAGTACCACAGAAGCGGCACCAGCATTAGTTCAGGTCATTACACCGGAAGAAATGGAGAGAACGGACCCAATATACCAACAAAGCGAAGAGGTATTGAAACCATGGGTTGACGCTCATCATCTCAAAAGGGTAGAAGGCACTTGGTACAAGGACGGCAGACGCGTGGTCACTGGAGGACTTCATGACCGACGAACAATTATCAAAGCGCACCACGACTCACCAGTGTACGGACACCCAGGGATTGTCAGAACAGTACAACTCATCGCACGAAGCTACTGGTGGCCTAATATACGCAAAGATGCAATGGAGTACGTAAGAGGATGCGCCGAATGTCAGCGCCACAAGATAAACAATCGACCAACAAAAGCGCCACTATCACCTATCTTCCCAATGCCTGAAGCTATGCCATTTGCCACCATTGCACTGGACTTCATTACTAAGCTACCCTTATCACAGGGATACGACTCTATCCTTACAGTAACTGACCACGACTGTACTAAAGCAGCAGTTTTCATCCCATGCAACGAGGAGATAACGGCAGAAGAAACGGCAGCCCTATACGCTAAACACGTGTTCACCCGATTTGGATTATCCACGAAGATTATCAGCGACCGAGACCCCCGCTTTGCATCAAAGTTCACGCGGGAGCTGTGTAAAATCCTTGGCATCAGTCAGAACATATCAACGGCGTATCACCCACGAACCGATGGACAATCAGAGCGCACCAATCAGTGGCTGGAACAATATCTAAGGTTCTGGACTAACGAGCGTCAAGATAACTGGTGTTCCTATCTTCCAATGGCGGAATTCACACACAATCAATGGCCCCACGAGATAACAAGGAAGTCTCCTTTCGATCTCCTTATGGGATACAATCCGCGCGCTGATTGGATTGATAGACCATCACCGATTCCACAAGTGTCACTTCGCGTAGACCAATTCAAGGAAGCACGAGAAGACGCCAAGGCACTGATGGAGCGAGCGCAAAGATTGTGGATCAAACACAAAGATACGCCCAGGTACAAGATAGGAGACCTCATGTGGCTAGAAGGACGCCACTTGCGCACTAATCAACCAACCGCCAAGCTTGCGCCCAAGCGACATGGACCTTTCAAGGTTGCTCAGGTGATGTCCGCAGTCAATTATCGATTGGAACTTCCCATGCAGTGGAGTATCCACCCAGTGTTTCACATTGATCTTCTCACACCCTATTGCGAAACTGAAACACATGGTCCGAACTATCAACGCCCACCTCCAGAGTTGGTAGATAACGAAGAAGAATACGAGGTCGAGAAGATTCTGGACTCTCGGCGATTCGGCAGAGGACGTAAACTTCAGTACCTTGTCAAGTGGAAGGGCTACCCGGACTCTGATAACCAATGGGTCGACAAGAATGACGTGTTCGCTGATAAGGCGATAAGAGAATTCAAAGCGCTAAACCCAATGGCGGAAACACATATAAGCCGGACTAACATCGCTGAGTCGTCTCATCCCCCTCTCATCACTACTCCCACAACCAATAACGAATCCTCTTCACACTTATATGCAATGTCCTCTTACTACTGCGGAACCCCGACGCGTATCTTTGGAGCCGAACTGGACGAAGGACTTCTGTCCCTCGAGGCCGCGCAGAGCGTACAGCGCACCGCCATCGATGCCGAGGCTAATGGGGGAGCTCCGCTCACCCATCAAGAAGTCGCAGAAGTATTACGTCGATTCCCCAATCCAGCAAAGGGCCCAATGCCCTCTCCTCCACTTCAGCAATTGGTGCTCACTGTGCCAGATGGAGGGAACGTACGAAGTGCAGGAAGTGGACGTAACGATAACCCCACCGACCAAGCCATGGAAGAAGAGGACGAAAACAGTGGGGCCGGCCGACTCTTGCAAGTGCCTCAAGAAGTGGCGCAAGACTGCGGATGGGGAGTGGAAGAGAATGGCCAGCGCCTGGCGAACCGAACAGTTCGCACGCGCAGTGGAACGACGACAGCAGCAGAAGGCAGCTCGACTAGCGGATATATCTACGAAGAGGAGGACCAGTATTACCCAGCTGAGCACCCCCAGATCTCCTACGGAAGCATAAATGATGACACACCCCACGCAGTGACTACCACCGGAAGCAATATCTACCAGGAGGATGTCCGTGTGGGCCGAGTAGTCATGCACTCGGCAATGGGAGATCTCCGAACCAAGATGGACCCACCGCCAGGGTTTTGGGAAAACAAGGGTGCCCACTGGATTGCATTCCCTATCACCGTCAATGGTGTCACGCGTCAGGCCAAGTACGTGCAAACCATTATGTGCCCGAACCCCATCGTCCTTGGGGTCATCGACGAGTCCGACCTCGTTTACCCACAACCGCTCTATGCGGCCCCCACGTACTCCATGCACCAACGCCCCGTATATTCCCACTACCAGTTGGCTCACCTCGAGTCTCAACATGAGGACAAGTGGATTGTGGACCGGTGTATCAAGGACCTCCATGACGACACACTGAAGGCGGAGGTCCACCGTTACCGGACGCTGGCAGATGAACAAAAGAGGGTAGAGGCGCGAATCGTAGAGCTGGAGAGAGCGTTCGGGCAGGTTAACACAGCTAAGTTGGGCTGTATTCGACGACTGGAAATGGCTGACGGACTTGGACGGATTGAGGAGCAGAGAGGTTCGATGATGGATCCAGAGGAAGTATGGGATCACGTGGAACGCGGACGTCCCACCTGAAAAGGGGGTGATGTCACGGACTGCCCAAGACACTGACACATCAGTTATGACTATGATGGTCAGCGGTAATTAGTCATGGACTTATCATATCAGTCAGCAGCAGAGCAAGTATCACATGTAAGATAGATGATGACGCATTACGAGGATAGCTGTACTAGGGTTCGAGCTAGTTACGCTATTGGTTACATTACGATTCGGGAGGAGCTTGAAAGCCCTCGTCAACTGTATATAAGGCTCGTCATTTAGACCATGGATCCCTATCCTGGTCTTCTCAATACCACCACTATTGTTCGCGACTTGGGAATTCCAACTTCCTTTCCTCTCGTCTACTTCTCGCTTCTACTACTCGTCCTAGCCTTTGTCTTTGGAGTAGTACTCCTTGCAGAAGACATCGAGAGCGAAGACATTGTCAACGCCGTGTACTAAGAAGAGTCACGTGCCTACGTCCTCACGTTAAGTCTTGACACTTCGTGTATCGGACCGAGCTTATCACCAGTCATCGCCTTTCCCTACGCCTAAGTCAGGCAACGTTGTTGTGGCAACGTAACACCGGGGCGGTCGTGGTACGGGGTCCGTGGGTTGAGTTACCTGTACGTCATCCAGGCCTTCAACAAAAAATTTTCTTCCCAATGTGTCCGCAATCTCCCTTTGGTCAAAAGAGAGGGCACCGGACACGAGTCTAAGAGCGGGGATACCATCCAAACGGCGGCCATGCCTCCATTTGGTGACTTCCCAGATATTGTGGGTTGATATGACTTTGTCGTAGTAACCATGTTTGGACTTGTGGGCGATGCGTTTGAGGTCACGAGATGTGGCTCGTTTCTCTTCCGAATCGCTGGGTGGGAGTTGTTGGAGGGCAAGGACTGCCGCAGCACATTCGTCGTTCCACCAGCGGTTGCTGCGCGCTTTGGGTGGGAGGGATTTCTTTAGGTGGGACTCGCAAGCTTGAATGAGGGCCGTCTGGACCGCCTCCGCCGTGTGCTCAATGTCAATGGGATTTGAAATGGGGAGGAGAGGAGGGAGGCCAGCTTCGATACTGGCTAGCCACGCTTTGAGCTCGTCCTCGTTTTCTTGTGAGTCAAAAGAGTATTTGGTACGGACCGCTGGCTTCAAGCCGCAGAAGAAGCCATCCAACAGCCAGTTCGTGCGAATGCCCGCATGATCTGAGCCGAGGGAAGCTTCCCAATCCGTGATGGGGGGTGAGAGGGCAAGGGAAGCGACCGCTGCGCAGTTATGCCAGACTAAGTCCAGCATACTACCGCGTTCTGCGTCTGTGCCCCTCCGAGTGATTTCTCTGGGAAGCGTGCCAAGCTCGAAAGCCTGAGACGCAGCCCACTGCTCGAGCTTGACAGCAGCGGGGGAGGGTGACCAACCCCTCGGAGACCAACTCGGGGAATGAATGTTGAAATCGCCGACAAGCAAGGTCGGGATCGCGGGATCTAGATCAAGTGAGAGTAAGGAGCGTAAAGCAGACGGGTCCTCCACGTCATTGTAAAAATTGATAATATGTAAAGTATCCTGGTGTATGTGTAAGTCCACCATCATTACCGTATTGTGATGTAACAAGTCCAACCGAGGGACCACCCGAACGGGGTGAGTCTGCCTAGGGGATGCCAAACGGCTGTGCTTACGAACGTAAATCAAAACCTTTGCTCGTTTAGAGTCTGTAAAATGAGGGTAAAAGATGGACCAGTTCTGATGTGAGGCACCACCCAAAACTTCATTCCCATCCCTTGCGGAGTCCGACCTTGCGACTCCGATACGGCCAAACCACGGTTCTTGCACACAGATGATGTCGTCAGTAGTGTTGGTTTCGAGAAGAGCATGCATCATTGCGTTGCGTCTCCTCATGTTGACAGAAAGGATTGTTGTACTAAGCATAGGAAGTGATGCTGGAAAGTGAGAACAGCCTTGCGGAGTCTTGCGCTAAGTGGGTCTTTATTTGTTCAGCGACCTGGTCCCCGATTGGTCCTGGGTTGTCGAGGAAGAAAAGTTTATCGAGTGAATGAGAGGTAACAATAACCTCCGCTTCAAGTGTGGTGATGGGTCGGTTGGTAAGGTTGTTCTCGAAGAGGCTCTGAGCGAGGTTGGTCGTGAATTCGACCGCATCCGCAAACTGACGCATGGCATCCGAGGTCGTAGCCTGCCTTTTCCGGCGGGCATCGACCTCTTCCTCAGTCGCGAAATGGGTGGCAGCAGGGAGGGAGTGGTACACGAAGTGAACGGGTTGGGTAGACCCCCAGGCAGCGCAGAACGCGTGAACACGCTCCGCAGCTTTCTCGAGTCCGCCCTCCCCTCGTGCAATGCTATCTTCGGTCTGTGGAATAGTAAGAGGTAAGTTGAGTTTGACCGCGTAACGAGCAGGGAGGCTGAAAAGGTTGTCCAGGTGTTCCGTAGGAACCCCCCAACCTCCTTCCAGCTCCGTCATAGCCCGCTGCAGGTCCTCCTTCGAGCTGTCACAAACTGCGTAAGCAAGTTTGTGGAATGCGTCGATTGTTTCTGTAATTGTGGCAACGTCGTCCGGAAAGATAACATTCATGACTGAAGAGCCCTGATGGCTGCCATTAGTGTTCGGGTTCAAGGGGCTCACCGTTGGAAGCCCCGACACAGTTTGCATCGCCGCCGCTTTCTTGGTACGGCGTGCGAGGTTGCGCCTTGCAGTGCGAGAGAGCTTGGCCAGAGGAACGGCGTCTTTACCGTTTTTTCCCACCGTCGCAAAACCCTCATCGTCAGGAGTGGTCTGCTTGTTAGCCGCATCTTTAGGGGTAAAGGTAGAGGAAGAAGAAGTGGGGTCTACTAGCGGGGATGGCTTAAAGCCCCCTCTGACCGGGCAATTAGGAGACCGAGCGTTGTGGCGACCCCCACAGAGGAGGCAGGGGTAACGGCAGTTGCACTGTCCAGCAACGATGTGGGTCGTAGCCTTACAGTGAAAACCGTGCTCCTGTCCACGATGCGCTCCGCCACATATGTGGCATTTGACAGAATTGGGCCCCAATTTGCAGGCCGGGGCGTTGGTGGCATGACCTACTTCATGACACCGGCCACACTGTGCAAAGAAGGGTTTATTCCCTGTTAGGAAAAATTGTGTGCGTGAACCGAACATCCCAACCCTGTGCTTCTTAGCAGCAATGGAGCAGGCGCCTGTCTCATCAATGAATGCCAGCTGGACAACCCCCCGTGTCGCATGTGCAAGCGATGTAACTGGGACCTGCCAATGGGGCTGAGAAACAAAAATTGCATCAGCGAAGAAAGGAACGTGGTGGATCTCCTGAAGGAGGATCTCCGGTGAGTGTATCACTCCCGCCCCATCGGAAGTGGGGACTCCGTGTAACTGCCCAAATGTCCACCCTTTGTTCGGGAGAGGGTTGCCCCCTCCCAAGGGTTCCGTGAGGGCCTTAGAGAATTGCAAAATGGTCGAGAAGGGAATAACCCCTGCAAAGACGTAAACAAAATTATGTGAGTTCGCGTTAACCGACCAACGTCTGTACAGGACTGGCGGTGCTTGAGCAGACATTCGTTCCATAGCGCTACGGGCCGCCTGGACTATACCGCCAGGGTTCAACTTATAAAGCCGGTCCTCAGCTGCTTTGTCCTGGAGGCCTTGACCTCGCGCAATGGTAATCTCGGTGTTGTCCACGGACGTAGGGTTGGCATTTTTCCCCCCTTTGCGGGTGGTGCCCCCAGTAGTCCGACCAATGATGTTAGCGTTGGTGCGGGAGGTATCCCGTGCATTCTGGTTCTGAGCAAAATTACCTGGTGTGACCACTCCGGCCCACGTAGTACGTTCGGGCAGGATGGCCTTTGGGGGGCGGGTGGAGCGAGGTGGAACTGGTGGAGGGTGCGGAACCGGAAGTGGATCCGGGACCAGCAACGCCTCTGAAACCAGAAGTGCTTCCGCACTAGTGGGTTGAGAGGCCGTCGCCTCCGATGATGTTGGTGCAGGGGTCAAGGTGTTGGGGCCAGCTTTCACTTTTCCCTTGTTTCGGGTCAGTGCGGTGATCTTGATCACTTCGTCCTGAGCGTCAATGCGCGCAGACAGGACATTAATCTGGGAGGTGAAGGACGTTAGCAGGTTAGCCTGGAGAGCATTCAGCATCTCCGCAAGGCCTGGTAACAAAGGAATAGGTGCAAGGGACGGTAGTGCCGGCGGTACCACTGTTGGGACACTGTCAGCCGTAGGGGCGGCCGGGGCCTCCACCGGGTCATCTGCCATTACGTTGGAGGGATTGTGCATGGAGGAAGAGACGCCCCGGGTAGAATCCGGTGTGAGCACTCTAACGGGTTCATTGAAGACTGAGACATCCGTTTCCGGTTCCAGAAGCACCCGATTTGGATCACGAATGGGTGCATCTGGAGCTTGCGAGGGCCGGACGTTCTGTGGAATGGAGATGCCTGTAATTCCAGCCCTATCAGCATCGGTTCGAGAACGAACCGCTTCATAGGCTTTAGCAGTTTCAGGATATGAGGAGGCAAAGAAGAGGGGGGGCTTGATGTCCCCCATTTCGACGTCAGTATGAGCATCTGCGAGGGAAGAAGTGGAAGAAAAGGAATGAGATCGGCCACGCTTCGACTTGGGGGCAACGAGTGACCGTTTCCCTTTAGTCTTGCATGTGGTCGGCGTTTTTGAGGTGTCCAAAGGATGCGGGCAATTAGCCGGGGTCGATGGCAGAGCCAGGGGTTGAGCCTGCTCCGCGCAGGAGGGCAAGCGATCACGTTTGCCGCCTTCTGTCATCCTACGTTTAGTTGTTCTGCCCTCACGCTCCTCCACGTCGTCTAGGGAGACAAGGGCATAGCCCAACTCCCTAGCCGCTTTGGTGAGCCATTCGAGCTTGTTGGAGTCCCGATAGGCCACAGCCCAAGCCTTCTTCTCCGAGGAGATTTGTGCTTGGGTGTCCTGTTGTGCCTCCTCTATTTCCTCGGCGTGGTTAATTTGGATGCGCTCACGAGCGCGGGAAATTTCGTCCCCGTCTAGAACAGGGTCCGTGGTATCCCACGCAATGGACTCGCGGATTTCGCGGACGCGATTGTACGCGAATAGTTCGATGTAGCCTAGATTTTCCGAAATGAGGGGGTCAGTAGTGGCAGGGGTGTCTGTCATGGACGCATATTATTTTTCCCTATTTTTCTGTATTTTTACGGATTTATTTGGGCAAGATATAAGCGGCCAAAGTACTTAAGTTCCTTATCATTAGATATGATAAGATGGTTAGTCACATGATGCCAACATGTGCAACTTTGGGTCACGTGATCATGGGATACATCATGTGATGTTATTTGACTGTGTGACAGTCTTGCCGTCTTTAGACTTCTATTGTTATAGATAACAATGGCGAATGTGCTTGTTCTGATTGGTTAGAACTCTGTAGAATACAATGGAACACTTACTATAGTAGTATTACGCGTTGTATTAGGATTTACTCAGCAGATAAGAAGGACGTGTCATCATGTAGTAATAGCCGCTTAGTGTGCATCAGTCAGCACAATAGATAAGGGCTAATAATAGAATCGACGTGTCAGCGCTGTAGTCATGTAGCATTACTCAGTAGTTAGTAATCGACTAAGCGTAGTAGTATATAAGACTTGCTGTAGCCTCCTGAGTAGAACCAACTTGTCCTCTTGGTTCCTACTCAGGTGCGCAATCCTCCCTTGTATTCTTTACTTTCCTTCCAATCTAACTTGTCCTCTTGGTTCCTACTCAGCCTGCCGCCGCGTGACTCTTGTCTTAGACCTTGAATAAAGGTCTTAAGTTGTTGACTTACGTCTCCGCGTTGACTGCAGGTTCGTGGCGTGATTTATCTCCGCCATAGGCTTGCGTATCCAACCTTGGCTTGTTCAGTACTTCAAACCTTTTATTTTGCCATTTAAGTTGTAGCCGATTGGACTCCGCTACATTAGGACAAGTTTATCCTTCGTCCTTTCGCATTCACTTTGCTTACCGGCGAAGTCCCTTTATTCTCTTAGGTGGTTGACGACCACACGTCCTTGTTCACACACCGCTAGTTGTGTCTGTGGCTGCACCCAAGCAGATTCCCTTTAACTCATAGTCCGAAGTGGTACTTCTCTAGTGTCCGTAAAACCGGCATAGAAAGTGCTTGCCTTTAGGATTGTATCTGGTCATCAGTGCAATCTTGGGTACCAGTGTTAGGAACTCCTCACCACGGGAGCTAAGCCTACATTGGACTGAGGGGGGCCACTCTTTGAGCGCGACAGCTGTAGGGGTCCGAAGCAGAGCAATCTAGTGAGCGCGAAAGTGTGAGAGGCAGCCAATAGGTCGAGGAGACTGCGGCAGACAGCCTTGTGTTCCTGAGCATATCATATCATATTTCCTGGTGGTTTCTTTATCGCCGTTGCCTTGCGCAGTGTGAAAAATCACTGTATATTGGTCGCACTTAATAGAGCCATCCATTCACCTTCGACTTAGCGTTTCGCGGTCGTCATATCACGTCGTCTTTATACCACCCTAGTTTTCAAACTGGTTCGTTTCTTATCAAACCTTGTTGAGAGAGCCTGTCGGGTCTTTAGGAGGAGACCATCACCAAATTCGTCTCTTATTGTGTTAGGAGCTGTCCCGCAACCACAGCGCACTCCTTCACCCATTATCTTTACACCTCCATCCCCGACTCCTTCCTCTACAACCACTATTGGTCACTTGTATACTCCCAGTACAGCGACCCTCGTTGACAAACCATACCCCGCCGATCGTTTCCAAGTACAGTACTTGGCACGTAACTGGATTGAAGAACTCGTCCAGTCCCTTTATTATATCCCTGAAACCGAACGACGACTTCGTGACCATTACGGTGACGATCTAGTTGGTGACTCTGGTTTCACAGTTGACGATCTGGTGGAGTTTGCGAACGACCAAGTCCCCCGCCTATCCCCTCCCCCATCTATCCACTCAGTAGACCGTGGCTCCCAAAGGGAAGAAGAGAGCACAGCAAGCTCAAGCACATCTTCCTTCCACTCGATTTCCGAAGTCCAAGTACAAGAGTAAAGTCCGTCTTACAGACCAAGAGTTATCCTTTGTCTCACGCATACAAGACTGGGACGACCTCTCTGCAGACGAGCAAGCTCGTTTACTTGACGAACAATGTATCGCCACCTCCCCTACTCAGTATCAATTAGATCAAGCAGCAGCAGACGCAATGTCGGCGCCAGCAGCTGGTCCTTCTTCTGCCCCCGCTGCAGCAGCAGCACCCACTCCTCTCAACCTTGATAATGTGCTTGCACTTATCAACCAGCTTGGTCATGCTATGGGCGTCCTTACACAGCAGGTCACCGACTTAACGCAGCAAGTTGCTGCGGTACATGCGGTCCCGCCCCCTCCTAGAGGAGGAAGGAAGGATGTCGTGAAGCGCCCCGATTCATGGGACGGCAAAGGAACAAGTGCTGAAGCTAGGCACTTCCTTGCCGCCTTTAACAACTGGGCGTTCTCACAAGAAGATAACATGAATAACCAGGTAGCTGGTACATGGCAGAGGGTGGATACCAAATGGATAATGGCGGTACTCAACCTTATGGAAGGGGATGCTCATACATGGGCATTACCTTACTTGGAAGAGTACAAGGCAGGGACGTTCCCTTTCGGTGGGGATTACACCGAATTCGAAGCGCAATTTACGCGCAGATTTATTCCACTAGATGTACAGGAAACAGCGCGGGAGGCGCTGAAGCATATCAAACAAGGGAAGATGTCGGTCGCTGAGTATCAGGCTCAGTTTGACCAACACTCAAAGCAGACTGGGTGGTCTGACCCCGACCACCACACCCGATTCTACGACGGCCTAAACAGCCGTATCAAAAATGCACTAGCTCTCACGAGCATGCCCATCTCAACCCTGACGGAGCTCCGAACTGCAGCACGCAGTATCGATCAGAGGTTGCGACAAAGAGACTCCGAAAAGAAGGGGGGTTCGGCTACGCAGCCGATGAAAGCAAGAGACCCAGACGCAATGGATATTGATGCGTCTAGACAGCAATCATCGGAAGCTAAGACCCGGGCCACCTATCAAAAATTTATGCAGGGCAAGTGTTACGGGTGTGGTAAGACAGACCACACAAAAAAGGATGGAAACCACGAACGCGACGTGTGCAACCATTGTGGCAAGACTGGTCACAGGAGCAACGTCTGCATGATCAAATATCTGGGGAAACCAGGGAAAGGCAAGGCAAAAGCCGCTGCCACCTCGGAAGAACCAGCACCATCCTCATCATCCAGTACTGCGGCCAAAGTAGCGGCCACTCCAGCCAGAAAAGACTCCCAGGCAGAGTTATTGGCAAAGTTAATGGAGCAATTGGAGAGCCAGAAGGCGGAGATCGCCGCTCTCAAATCGTCTTTTTAGATGTGGGACTTGTTTCTGCTGCGGACAGTCCCAGTGCAGATACGTATGACTTGGCTTCTTGTGCCTCGGTTTCGGACTCATATGTTTCTCGTGATCATTTATCGTTGTATGCCTGTAAGTTAGATAGTAGTGTTGTTTCTCCTGTTTCCCTTGTTTCGAAAACCACATCTACATCTGCCTCTGAGATGAACATTGTATCTAGTGTTTCTTCTGCTCCACATGTAGCAGTGCTGCAAGTGATGAATTCTGATGCAGCACTTTCTTCTGTAATTATTCCCGAAACTAAACAAAAACATAGTCATTTTCATGTCTCGTGTTATTTATCTGGTCGTCATCGTACTGTAAAAGTAGCAGCTATGGTAGATTCTGGGGCAACTGCGTTGTTCCTGGACAAAAAGTACGCTGACCGTCATAAGATGTGGCAGGTTCCGTTGGATCATCCCATTCGACTCTATAATATTGATGGGACTCCAAATGAAGCTGGTAGTATTACCCATAAAGTATCTCTCGTTCTCAAAATAGGACAAGACGAAGAAAAGTTTGACTTTCTAGTCACTAGTCTTGGTCCAGAGAACGTGATTTTGGGTCTACCATGGCTTAGACATCGGAACCCTCACATAGACTGGCAAGCAGGTACTATGCACCTTAATTCCAATAGCAGGGATGCTGCCCCTGAGGAACTTGAGGTAGAGGTGACGTGCATAATGGCGAACCGGATGGAACGCCGCCGTCTCCTTGCGGAAAAGGTGTTGGATCATTCTTCAGATGAGGTTTATTGTCTAGCTGGCTTTACCTATTCGCAAAAGATTGCAGAACAGCAAGCAGCCGCTAAGCCTAAGAAAAGAAAACCTTTGAAGAAATGGTACCTATACACTATCGTGACTTCACAAAAGTATTCTCTGAGGAAGAATCCCAGAGGCTCCCTGAGCACCAACCATGGGATCATGCAATTGATCTTGAACCAGATGCCGTTACACACTGGAAGGTCAAGACATATCCTATGTCGCCTAACGAGCAAGTGGAACTCAACAAATTCTTGCAAGAGCACGTTTCTAAAGGATATTTGGTTCCATCTAAGTCACCGATGGCCTCACCAGTATTCTTTATTAAAAAGAAAGACGGAAAGTTACGTCTAGTGCAGGATTATCGTCGTCTTAATAAAATCACTATTAAGAATCGTTATCCACTTCCACTCGCTGCGGATATTATCAATCGCTTAAAAGGAGCAAGGTACTTCACCAAGTTTGATGTTCGTTGGGGTTACCACAACATCAGAATCCGTGAAGGCGATGAATGGAAAGGGGCTATAGCTACCAATCGTGGTCTATATGAACCAAAAGTAATGTACTTTGGTATGACCAATAGCCCAGCAACTTTCCAAGCCCTCATGAATTCGGTCTTCGCCGATCTTATCGCACAAGATGAGGTAGCAGTCTATATGGATGATATTCTTATCTATAGTAGCGACCTTAAGCAGCATTGCAAAATTGTACGCGATGTTCTTGGCCGTCTACAGGAATATGACTTGTACCTCAAACCTGAAAAGTGCGATTTTGAGAAGCAAGAAATGGAGTACCTCGGGATGATAATCCGTCCTGGAGAAGTGCAGATGGATCCTGGCAAGATCTCTGCAGTAAGGGATTGGCCTACACCCACAACTCTAAAAGAAGTCAGAGCTTTTGTCGGGTTTGCCAACTTCTATAGGAGGTTCATTAAGGACTTTGCTAGTATCGCACGTCCTCTTCATGACCTTACTAAGAAGGATACCCCTTTCCACTGGCATAGTGAGCAGCAAGCGGCCTTCGAAGGTTTAAAGGAACGCTTCATACAAGAGCCTATTCTAAAGGTGTATGATCCACAGCTTCCTACTCGCGTTGAAGTAGATGCTTCAGGCTTTGCTACTGGCGGAATCATGTCTCAAAAGTATCCAGATGGTCTCTGGCACCCTGTTGTGTATCGCTCTGAGTCTATGAGCAAAGAAGAGCACAACTATGAAATCTACGATAGAGAAATGCTCAGCCTAATTCGTGCTCTCGAAGACTGGAGGCACTTTTTAGAAGGCATATCCTTTGAAGTGATCACCGACCATAAAAATATGGAATGGTGGGCAAGCATGAGAGACTTAAACAGGCGCCAAGCTAGATGGGCCTTATATTTAAGTCGCTTTGCCTTCAAGATCACTTATAAAAAAGGAGAACATATGCAAGCCGATGCATTAAGTAGATTCTCAAGAGACCATGTGTCTGATAATGAAGACAACCGCCAAGTCCAGGTCTTAGGACCTAAGCATTTCCTGGCTGCTGCACAAAGCCATTTTCGTCCAGAAGTTGACTCCCTAGGAGATCGCATTAAGTTTGCATCTTTAAGAGAGGCTGAAGTCATAGAGGGTCTTAAAAGTATTGATAAGACCGCTCCTAAAGCTCTCACAGATGGAACTGCGATGTGGGAGGAAGACGATGGATTCGTTTATTATAAGGGTAAATTATATGTCCCTAATGACAGAGCCTTGAGAAAGGACGTGGTTAAGTCATGCCATGACTCTGTCACTACTGGACACCCTGGTAAAAACGGAACCATAGAGCTTGTTAGCCGCTATTATTGGTGGCCACGCATGGGAAGTTTTATAACGTCTTATGTTGAAGGATGCGACAAGTGCCAACGTTATAGAAAGGATATCCATCCTAAAGCACTTGTTCAGCCGCAAGAAGTTCCTGAAGGTCCTTGGCAAATCATTGGTATCGATCTAATCGGACCTTTGCCAATGTCTAGGGGAAAAGATATGATTCTGAATGTAGTAGACCACTACACTAAGCAGATTCATTTATTCCCTGTGACCTCTCAGATTACGGCTGATGGAGTCGCATCAATTTACTTTGAACAAGTCTTCCCCTTGCATGGGATCCCTAAGAAAATCATAAGTGATAGGGGACCCCAATTTGCTGCAAGGAGCATGCGTGCCCTCTTAAAGCGGTTAGGAATAGACACAGGTCTTACCACTGCCTATCACCCTCAAGCTAATGGACAGGTAGAGCGCAAAAACCAAGAAGTAGAAGTCTACTTGCGCTTGTTCATTAGTAAGAGGCAGGATGATTGGGTAGACCTGCTCCCTACAGCAGAATTCGTGATAAATAGTAGGCTCAACTCAGCTACGGGTACTACACCCTTTGAGCTACTATATGGCTATACGCCTGATTTCACAATTCCTGCTGGTAGGCCTACGGGTATTCCTATGCTCGATAAACGTCTTCAGCATATGCGTTCCTTAAGAAAGGACGCTGAGGCAGCCCTTCGCTTAAGTAAAAAGCGAATGCAGACAGACGTTGAACAAAGAACAAAGCCTTATAAGTTCAATGTTGGGGATAAAGTCTGGTTGCAAGCTAAACAGATAAAGATACATCAGCAGTCGTCAAAATTGGGCCCTAAGCAATTAGGTCCATTTGAAGTCACTGAAGTTAGAAGTGACGTCGACTATAAGCTTGCACTTCCCCCTGCACTCAAGATCCATGATGTATTTCATGTTGATCGCCTCAGCCCTTATAAAGGGAACGAAGTCAATGGGCAAGAGCCGCCTCCTCCTGAGCCAGTCACCATTCAAGGCGAGGAAGAGTATGAAGTTGACCACATCAGAGATTCAAAATGTTTGGTCGTACTCTTAAGTACCTTGTAAGATGGAAAGGCTATGGAGAGGGTGAGGACACATGGGAGCCTAGCAAAAATCTAGAGCATGCCCCGGATAAAGTTAGAGAATTCCACTCTAAAAATCCAGGTGCACCTAGAAAAATAGAGGCACTCATTTACGCGTCCTTGCCTTGGCAAGCTTCTCATAAGTACACAGAGGCCAACGCGGACGTCGACCCTTAAGGAGGGGGGTGATGTCATGGACGCGTATTATTTTCCCTATTTTTCTGTATTTTTACGGATTTATTTGGGCAAGATATAAGCGGCCAAAGTACTTAAGTTCCTTATCATTAGATATGATAAGATGGTTAGTCACATGATGCCAACATGTGCAACTTTGGGTCACGTGATCGTGGGATACATCATGTGATGTTATTTGACTGTGTGACAGTCTTGCCGTTTTAGACTTCTATTGTTATAGATAACAATAGCGAATGTGCTTGTTCTGATTGGTTAGAACTCTGTAGAATACAATGGAACGCTTACTATAGTAGTATTACGCGTTGTATTAGGATTTACTCAGCAGATAAGAAGGACGCGTCATCATGTAGTAATAGCCGCTTAGTGTGCATCAGTCAGCACAATAGATAAGGGCTAATAATAGAATCGACGTGTCAGCGCTGTAGTCATGTAGCATTACTCAGTAGTTAGTAATCGACTAAGCGTAGTAGTATATAAGACTTGCTGTAGCCTCCTGAGTAGAACCAACTTGTCCTCTTGGTTCCTACTCAGGTGCGCAATCCTCCCTTGTATTCTTTACTTTCCTTCCAATCTAACTTGTCCTCTTGGTTCCTACTCAGCCTGCCGCCGCGTGACTCTTGTCTTAGACCTTGAATAAAGGTCTTAAGTTGTTGACTTACGTCTCCGCGTTGACTGCAGGTTCGTGGCGTGATTTATCTCCGCCATAGGCTTGCGTATCCAACCTCGGCTTGTTCAGTACTTCAAACCTTTTATTTTGCCATTTAAGTTGTAGCCGATTGGACTCCGCTACAGTGTCCTCCCTGTCCTCCTCCGATTCCTTAAGGGCTTGAATGATCGAGTGTTTGTAAACCATCTTCCACTCAGCCATGAAGGGGCCGAGCTGGGTCTGGGCATCAACAAACATGCGATCGAGTACGCGTTGGTTGGCACTTCGTCTGGAGTCTGGGTCTGAAGTCATGTGAGTGTACAGCTGCTTTGCCATATCGTCCAGGACCATATCGGTCAGCCCTTGGACGTCTGTGGCAGAGATCTGATAGGTGGCTGCAGCCTTAAGCCTCACCACTTTCTCGATGTGATTCTGGCCCACCCGCAGAACAGAGTTGTAGAACTCCGCAAGCGGAGGTTCCTCTGTCCCTGCGTAATGAGTAAAGAAGTTTGCAATTTGGCTGGCCTGGGCCGCGATGCATCCGCCCTGCGTCACAGGGCGGGTGAGGCCCTCGTGGAGGAGCCAGGAGTCAGTTTCATCGTCGTCATCGATATGTACTCTCCCCTGAATCTTATGTCCACCAGAGCATAAAGCTCCACGGGCGATTGTGCCAAGCACACCCGAAGCGAGACGGAACCAGGACGAGGGGACAACCCCAGCCTGTTCCAGATCACCCCGGTGATCCTCCACCCCACAGTTGAGGGCGGCAATGATAAGTGAAGCGGATAAGTTGAAACTGACCGCCGAAGACGGAAAGTTGTGCTCCCTATGAAGTTGGAGAGGTGAGTTGAGAAAGAAGTTGGCATAACCGGTCTGCGAGTCAGAGACATCGCGTCCAAGTTCCACCATCAGTTCGGACCTAATGCGTTTGAGGTCACCATCCTCATCGTCCCAAGACGGGTCCACGGTGGGCGCCACCTGGTCCGTGAGGACCGGTGCCCTTAAGGCATCATTGATGCTCGCAATGAAGTCCCGGATGTGAACTTCCGGGAATTGAGAGCGGATTTCCTGTACGGCTTCAAGGTCCTCCGTTTCATGTGTAACGTGAGTCCACATTGAAACGGCAGATTCCGGCCTCGAGGGTGGTATCACCACATCGCAGGGCTCAATGGGTGAAGAACGGACAAAGATTACCTCCGGACTTGAAGCGAGCGGGGCTAGAGCGTCCCTACCGGCTACCACGTCCCTGATGATCTGCCTTGTTTCCTCAGGGAGGCAATTGGGGGTTCTTGCAGTGTGGATGGCTCGCAGTTTGGCCGTGGCCTCCCTGATGAACCTCTTAGTGTTGTCGGAGAGGCCACTGCGGACCACGGTGCCCTCCGCCATGACCTCCTGAATTGAAGGTTGCATATACTGAACAGATGACTGTAGTGAGTCGAAACTGGCCTCCGGGAGGGGTGCCAGGGTCTCGATGGGGGGAAGGACGTGATGGCGGTTCGGGGCTGTCCCTTGCTGTTCAGCTGAGCCGACCGGGTCCATAGGGGAAGAGGAGAGTAACCAGCGGCAATCGTCGCGGACTCCATATTGGGTTTGGTGGGTGATTTCGGGGGCAGGAGGGGTGTTGGGGTCGAACCCAGCATCCATAACGTCCCTGTACTGGAGCGAAGGGATAGGATCTTTGGCGAAGGTCTTGATATGGGCCAGGAGATGACCCGTATCATTGGGATTGATGGCAGGTGAGGGGGGAACCGGGTCTTGCGACCACGGAACGTGTTGTGGTGAGGGAGGGGGTTGTTGATTCTGCTCCATAGAGCTCTAGGCTTGAAAGATTGTGTGGAGGTTGAGAGGACACCAGTCGGTATCTCCACAAATATATTCAGAAGTGCAAAAACCACAGCCAAGTCAGAAGAGATGGTGGTGGTAAGAGGAAGAGAAGGGATGGTGCGCCGTATCCTCTCATGATTCCGAGGTCGGATGACGACCTGACTCATGTAGTCGAGCCCTACATCTTTTACCATGACAACAACCAACAAGTGGTAGGATGTATGGGACGTAACCAACCTCCCTACACTGAATCTGTCCTACTTCGACCTGCTGATCCTCCCATTCGACTCCCTATTCCCATTTCTGACTCACGTCTTGCTCAATTCCAGAGAGAGCACCCTTGAGCATACGCCATTGATGAGGTCATACAAGACCTTGGCGACCCATGCATCAAAGCCGAGGTATCGCGCCTCCGCGACGCTCTACATAAGCAGACCACACTGCAGAAACAAAGGGAAGACGTCGAGAAGCAGCTTCTACAGCTGCAATGAGCACAGTTCGACACGGATTTGGAGATTAACGCCATTAGGAAGAGGATGGAAAAGGCAGATGTGGTACGCACTATTGCCGATCGTTACGCAGCCCTGTACCTGCAGCGTACCCACGCGGAAGTTCCCCAACTTGCCATCCGCACCCACGGCCCCATCGAATATGTTGATAAGTGACCTGTGCGCACTTAGCGGCTCAATGGACTTATGCAGATAACGGACTGCTTTAGATTAGATATACAGGACATGTAGATTAGATTATGATCTTTACAATCTCGGACTATTATCTTATCTATGACATCATGTATCACAAGGACTGCTTATTGTAGTACGCGTTAGGATTCTCTCTTTGTCATATCCTTATTGTGATACACTCTTTTGTTCTTTATTTTCCTTGTACTTATTGTCTAAAGTACATTCCCTTTGTTTCGCCCACTTATTGTTTATAGGGCTTATTGTACTTCACTTATTGTAAGACGCTCCCTTTGTCTCCTATTGTAGCACAAAGGCTATTGTCTCTAAATGTATAAGTAGAGTACCATGTACGCACTGATACCCCAGTTCTCACTCTGGTGTATCAGGTTAGTTTCCCCTCCTCATAATATGATCCAGTTCTCACTCTGGTGTATCAGACGTCCCATCTAGCTCTCTTGCAAGATCTCTCTGTGCTACTGCTTCCCTGTGCTTTCATATCTCACCACAATCTTCTTAGTCTTTGTGAGTATGATTTCACCTGTGCTGTTCATCAGAATACCCCCGCCTTCACGACAGTACCAACCGCAGTCGCTACACATGTTGGCATTGTGGACAAGCGGGCCATAAAAAGTCCAATTGCCCTCAACGCCGCAAGAAACACTGCTGGTGGTGCGACAGCAATCAACATTGGGGTGTGGAGTGCATATTCCGTCGGATGAATGTGGTCGATCTACTTAACAAACCGGACCCGTCGACACGCCCTCGTTACTGCGGCAAATGTTTCAACAACTACGCCACACATGAAGAGTACAACTGCCCCAAGGCAGTTGCGTGCCGACATTGCGCAGAACGGGGCCCACACGGATTTCTCACAACCCATAACTGCCCTAAATACCGTCAACCTACCCCACCAGATGGCGACAACTGGGACCTTGGTAGCGAATACGGAGGGTCCAACTAGAAGTTGAGGCAACTTCACGTCAAAAGGGGGGGTAATGTTACGATTCTGGACACTTTTCATTACTTACACACTTCTCTTGATTCATTTCCTTCCATATACGTACAAGTGCCGGACTTACCTCAGACAGATTACTACTATGACTCACTGCTGACTGATGACTTGTTCTATGGCCTTCTATGGCGTTCTTTTCCTAGTATCACATGTTACTGTACGATGACTCATTCCTAGGACCCGGAGCCTAGGATCGCACCATCTGTTTGTGACTCTTTGGTGCTGTACTAGTATATAAGTCGTCCTCTACTTAGCTTGTACAGTAGACTCGACTTCTTCTTGAATCACATCATACTTCAGTCTCACAGACTCTAAGGGGATTCCTTTCTGAGGATACCTTTAGTTGAACGTGCGGGCCTTCATCTATTGCCTCGCCTCTGTTATTCAGAAGGACCTTCGAGTCACTTCCTCTGTGCCGTGTTGAGCCCTGCTCCGCGTGCCACTTGTGCATCATCGAACTGAGACCTTGATCAGGTTTCGCTCTACCTTGAACTTGACTTAGTAGCACGTCGCACGATCGCCCGTGTGAGCGTAACACTACTACTGCTATGTCCCCTTCTTCTTTTGATCTGTCTGGCATCGTTCAAGACAAATATGAGTCTATAGGCGAACATCGCGCCTATCAGAACATAATCGTCCCTACGGCACCAGTCCCTGTTCAGACTCCACCCCCTCTTATGATCGGATCCCCCGATATGCGCCACACTCAGCTGTTAGAATCCGAAGTTTCGACCCCCATTTTTCAACCATTCCCTTACGCCCTGCTACACCCCCTCAGTATCTCCCACACTCGTCGATACGACACTGCCATAGCTATGGCAGTGCAAGAAGAAGAAAGAGCTCCATACCCCAGCAATGAGCCAGACAATGGTTTGGATGAAGTCATCGACTATCATCGAGAACCCACTCCAGAAGATGACGAAGACCCCAGACTCCTTTCTTTCCAAACCATCCTCACTCCTCACGCTACTATCCTCTCATAGATTCCCCGATCTGATGATGACCGACTCGTGTAGTCGCCCCGTTCATTTTCTACCATGACAATAATCAACACGTGGTAGGATGTATGGGGCGTAATCAACCTCCTTATGCCAAGCCCGTTCTACTTCAACCTGCCGACCCTCCTATCCGTATCCCCATCCCTATTTCTGACTCACGACTTGCTCAATTCCAGAGAGAGCACCCTCGAGCATATGCCATTGATGAGGTCGTACAAGACCTCGGTGACCCATGCATCAAAGCCAAGGTATCGCGCCTTTGCGATGCTCTACGCAAGCAGACCACACTGCAGAAACAAAGGGAAGACGTCGAGAAGCAGCTTACACAGCTGCAACGAGCTCAATTCGACACGGATTTGGAGATTAATGCTATCAGGAGAAGGATGGAAAAGGCAGACGTGGTACGCACTATCGCGATCGTTACGCAGCATTGTACCCGCAGCGTACTTGCGCGGACGTTCCTCAACTTGCCATACGCACTCATAGACCCATCGAATACCCCCATCTGCACGATAACACCAATTGATCCCGTTACACATGTTGGCATTGTGG
>WTXK01000329.1:0-53625 GCA_025769895.1 Lactarius psammicola | reverse complement strand
TCCCGTAATGGCGACGGAGATCTGCTTCGGTTTCAGGGATATAATATAAGGACTGGACGAGTTCTTCAATCCAGTTACGTGCCAAGTATTGTACTTGGAAACGATCGGCGGGGTATGGTTCGTTTATGAGGGTCGCTGTACTGGGAGTGTACAAGTGACCAAGAGTGGTTGTAGAGGAAGGAGTCGGGGATGGAGGTGTAAAGATAATAGGTGAAGGAGTGCGCTGTGGTTGCAGGGCAGCTCCTAGAACAATAAGAGACGAATTGGGTGATGGTCTCCTCCTAAAGACCCGACGGGCTCTCTCGACAAGGTTGGATAAAAAGCGAACCAGTTTGAAAACTGGGGTGGTATAAAGACGACAGGATACGACGACCGCGAAACGCTAAGTCGAAGGTGAATGGATGGCTCTATCAAGTACGACCAATACACAGTGATATTTCACACTGCGCGAGGCAATGGTGATAAAGAAACCACCAGGAAGTATGATATGGAATGTTTAAGAACACAAGGCTGTCTGCCGCAGTCTCCTCGACCTATTGGCTGCCTCTCACGCTTTCGCGATCACTAGATTGCTCTGCTTCGGACCCCTACAGCTGTCGCGCTCAAAGAGCAGCCCCCCTCAGTCCAATGTAGGCTTAGCTCCCGTGGTGAGGAGTTCCTAACACTGGTACCCAAGATTGCACTGATGACCAGATACAATCCTAAAGGCAAGCACTTTCTATGCCGGTTTTACGGACACTAGAGAAGTACCACTTCGGACTATGAGTTAAAGGGAATCTGCTTGGGTGCAGCCACAGACACAACTAGCAGTGTGTAAACAAGGATGTGGGGTCGTCAACCACCTAAAGGAATAAAAGGAACTTTGCCGGTAAGCAAAGTGAATGCGAAAGGACAAAGGATAAACTTGTCCTAATGTAGCGGAGTCCAATCGGCTACAACTTGAAAGACACAAAAGGTTGAAAAATAGGAACAAGCCGAGGTTGGATACGCAAGCCTTAGGTGGAGATAAATCACACCTAGAACCTATAGGCGACACGGAGAGTTAGTCAACTTAGATCCCTTATACAGGGATCAAGACAAAGGGTTCACGCGACGATAGGCTGAGTAGAAACCAAGAGGACAAGTTAGATTGGTAGAAGTAGAGAAGTACAAAGGAATGCGCACCTGAGTAGAAACCAAGAGGACAAGTTGGTTCTACTCAGGATGCTACAGCAGGGTTTATATACTACTGCGCTCATTGTATTACTAAGTACTTTAGTAAATGTAATGACTCATGCGCTGACGCGTCGTATCTATTATTAGCCCTTATCTATTATGCTGACTGATGCACAGTAAGCGACTATTACTACTTGATGACGCGTCCTCCTTATCTGCTGAGTAAATCCTAATACAACACGTCATACTACATTAGTAATGTGTTCTACTACATTCTACAGAGTTCTAGCCAATCAGAACAAGCACATGCGCTATTGTTATCTATAACAATAGAAGTCCAAAGACGGCAAGACTGTCACACAGTCAAATAACATCACATGATGTATCCCACGATCACATGACCCAAAGTTGCACATGTTGGCATCATGTGACTAACCATCTTATCATATCTAATGATAAGGAACTTAAGTACTTTGGCCGCTTATATCTTGCCCAAATAAATCCGTAAAAATACAGAAAAATAGGGAAAATAATACGCGTCCATGACACGCGCCGAGATCAGGCGAATGCGCGAGTCCAGGCTCAAGAATTCGGACACGTCGATCGGGAAACCGATCTTTACCCAGCTGAGCACCCCCATATTACCTACGGAAGATACGAACACTTACCCGACGACACCCCGCACGCCTCCACCACCGACAGAGAGCCCATTATGCGACACAAGTACCGGGAACTAGTCGACGACCCCCTCAAACAGCCATTCACCGCGGAAACCCCGGTTGGGTGGACTCAAAACGCAGGAAGGGATTATATCCCTTGCCCAATCACCATCCAAGGGGTCAGCCGTCCCGCTCTTTGGTATCAAATCATCGAGAGCGACGACCCCATCATACTAATGGGGACCGACCGAACGGATCGCGTATATGCGTCCCCGTTCTACGCCACGCCACGACCCGTGCTCCCTCGACCCCCGAAGTACACTGAAGAGGAGCTCAAGACCCTGGAGTGGGGGTATCGAAGGCAACCGGTGATCGACCAGTGTCTGCGGGCACTATCAGATAAGTCAATTCCCGCTGAAGTCCGACGATACCGAGCGCTGACGCAAGATCAGCAGCGCTTGGAACAACACGTTCGAGAGCTCGAGAAAGGGATCGCGGTATTGTACGGACGACGCTCGCTATGCGCCGCCCGTCTTCACTGCGCCGACACTCTTGCACGACTCGAACGGGAGTGGTGACAGCTCGGGGACCCCAAGATACTCTGGGAGCGGCCGGACCAGAACGAATTCCATCGAGGACGTGGTTACTAGGATGTGGGCATCCTCCCTGAAAAGGGGGTGATGTCACGACGCGGGATTCCGGGTAGCTCGTATCCCCAGACCGGTGGTACGTAACAGGAGAAAGTGACTCGCGAGATAACGGTTTGATAACCCCAGTACTGTACGATAAGGATGAGGTATGTGATTGGCTCGCCGTGGTACGATATCTATGACTCGGACGGACACTTACGATAACCATACGATACATGATTGGTTAACTACCTTTCAAGAGGCGCTTTAAAGCCCTTGCGTATATGTATATAAGGATAGCCAAGCTGCGCCGTAGTCCGCAGCTTGGTCTTCTTGAATCTATCCTGTCTCCATTCGTCCTATCTTTCCTTGTTGGTCTAAGTCTTGCGCTCCTCTCTATAGGAGTCTGCCTTATCGTTATCCTCCTTGAGTCAGTATTGTCCCACGTCTAGGGCTTACTGTTATACTCCTACGATCACGTGCCATATAGGGGCCGTCATATCGCTAAGTCATTGATCAGTTGTGTCGCCTTCCACTGCTCAAGTCGAGCCATGTGCCGATAGACACGTAACACCCCGCTTTGTTTTCCATATTATCAATGTTCCATATTTTGCGGGGTCTTTCTAACCTTTTCATTCCTAACCCCATTCGTTTAGCAAATGAGGGTTTGATGAAGTTGTCGGTTGCTCCTGAGTCTACCAGGACTCTGATGTCGGCCTTTGAGTAATTTGTTCTTATCGAAACTGGAATTCGCATAGATCGATAGCGCGTGATAATCACAGAATTACAATTGACCGCCCTCACCCAGGCCGATGGGTTCAGGTGTCCTGAAAACCCTCTTTTGTCCACAGATCCTTTAAGATCCAATCCTTCGCTCCATCTCCCAATTTGGCTACTTGACTCATCCAATACTGGGCCTGTTCTTCTTCCGTCATTCCGGATATCGTGCTTCGTATCGTCACTGGTTCAGTATCCGTGGATCGGCCTTGACTATTTTGACCTTGTCCTCATGCTTGATAACAATTACGGCTGATATGTCCCTTCTTTCCGCAATTATAACACGTAATGTCTCTTCCATTTGGCCTTCCTCCGCGACCTCTTCCTCAATTGGGCGGAGAGTAAGGTGGCTGTGTGTAATCGATTTCTTCTGATCCAGCCAACCGCGCTCGACTTCTATCGGCTGACATGTCCATCGCATTTGGATTGGGAAGATTTCCAGGCATGGTTCCTCTGGTCGTAAATCCGCGTGGTTTCGGAATCTGACCTTTATGGGCATCCAACTTTGCCCTCATGTGGATGTATTGTTGTTGTCGGCGTCTGACCGCATCCTTCCATTCTTCAAATGTTTGTGGATCATCCATTTGGAATACCTTTTCAAATAAGGGTCGTGGTAGTCCATCGGTGAACAAATCAATAGTTTGAACAGAACTTAACCGATATCCCGCTTGTCGTGCCAGCGTTTCAAATTCCGTGATATACGTATCAAGATCCCCATCCTTCATCTTTAGGCCTCGTTTCAGCATTCCTTGTGCCTGTTCCCTTTCGAGGGTATTTGCAAATCTTCTTCTGAATGCTCTTTCTGTTTCGACCCATAGATCCGGCGTTTGTTCCGGTACTCCACCAGTTACTTGCCAATTGAGCCATTGGCTCATGTTCATGACCCACTCATTTACTGCCTTCCCTTGAATGTATGTGAGAAACAACATTGATCGTCGGTAAGCATTGGTCATAATGGGGTTATTATTGTTCACTCCCCAGTATAATGACCATTGGGTTATGAATTCATCCGCTTTGAGTCAGTCCCCGGTAAATATTTGCGGTGCATTTCCAATAAATTTGTCCGATTGATGATTGGGTGCTCCTGCAGGTGGTATTCCTCCGCCTGGTGGTCCCCCACCTGGAGGCCCCCCTCCTGGGAGTCCTCCTGGGAATCCGCCTCCCGGGAATCCGCCTCCTGGGAATCCGCCTCCTCCATTGGGAGGTCTTCTTCCTCCTCCAGGGGGTCCTCCTCCTCCTCCTCCCGAGGGAGGGTCAGGGCGATCAGATCTGATCGCTCGATACAATGCGATATCATCTGCTGTCATTACGTGTCCAGTTTCTGGATTGATGAACATTTGTTCGTTTGGTTCTTCGACCCGTTCTCTAACAGGTTCCTGTATAGTTTCGGTGGCCATTATTTGAATTCTCTCGGGTTCTTCCACTATCTGAATTTGATTAGTGAGTTCCGCAATCTGTTCAATGGCCTCTTCCTGTTCTTCGTCTTCGTCAGCTTCTTCCCCTGATTCTTCTGTCTCTTGACTAGCTTCACTTGGAGCCGGCGTTCGTGAGTTAGCAGAGTGCGTTTCTTCAGATGCACCGTCAATAGGTCCCCACTCTGATCGAATCACTACTTCGTTTGTGTGAATATCACAACGTAAATTGCCCTCAGCAGGTGCAACTACTTCCCAGTTATTACCCCTTGGGTTTTCCCTAATACGAGTTCAACAAATTGCTTCAAAATTGAATTCGACTGGGCACCACCTATTTGGTCTTGAAGTGTCCACGTAATATCCTTCAGGTCCAACGTTCGTCCTCCACCTTGCAGCTTTGAGATATCTTGTGGGTACGTTCCTTGCTCCTCTTCGTTCTATGAAGTAAGGCTGAAAGTTAATCCAGCATTCTGCGGTTGTCGGAAAGGTCGCCACGGTTGTAGAGCTTGGTCTTAATGTTACGCTTTCACGGCGTATGCCTGACTTAGGCGATTTAGAGGCGACACGACACTAATGAGTATGTAACTTAGCAAAGTATACAACTCAAAGCAACAAGACAATATTTCGTGTCCTTGCGCTAGCTTGTCGATATAGGAATAGAGATGAAGAGCAATGGACTTCCTACTGCGAGAGGAAGGATACAAGTCGGAAGTGAAATTGAAGAAGACCAAGCTGAAGAGCCTTGGTCTCAATATGACGACTTATATACATATATCGAGGCAGCTTTAAAGCTCCTCTCCAATCCATACAACGAATAGCAATACTACCTCACAGTCTATAAAGACATGTGATTCTACTGCTGACTGATACGATTAGTCCATGACACATATACTCTTACTAACCCGGTCATAAGTATTAGTAAGGTTCCGTTCTTCCCGCAATCCGTATCAAATATGAAGGAAAAGACCTCAAAAAGTTCGTGGAACAATACGTCAAGGGATGTCCAACCTGTCAAGCTAACAAAGTTCATCGAAGACCTCACGCACCTTTACAACACTTAGACACGCCTGTTGAAGAAGGACCTTTCCAGTACGTCAGTATGGATCTTATCACGGATCTACCTCCTTCAGGGAAATACAATGCAATCCTCACTATCGTGGATCAAGGATGTAGCAAAGCTACCAAATTTCTCCCATGCACTAAGAACATTACAGGAGAAGGCGTGGCTACCCTCTATTTTCGACATCTAGTCCCTTGGTTCGGTATTCCCAAAAGGATCATTTCTGATCGAGATCCACGTTTCACAAGCGCTTTCACCACGGAATTATGCAAGCAAACAGGTATTCGACAAAATCTCAGTACTGCATTCCATCCACACACCGATGGACAAACCGAGCGGATGAACGCCTGGGTGGAGCAATATTTGCGATCTTGGGTTGATCAACAAGGATAAGATAACTGGGTCTCCTTTCTACCAGCGGCCGAATTCGCTCACAATTCTTGGCCACATGATGTAACGAGAAAAACCCCTCATGAATTGTTGTTTGGCATACAACCGGGAATATCAATAGAAGCAACTGGAGAAGACCGAGCGCCTGCAACCACGGAACGGCTTATTCAGTTACAAGAAGCACGATTACATGCAGCACAAGCATTGCTTCGGCGATACAAAACAAGGGAACCCAGATTCCAGTTCGATGTAGGGGATAAAGTTTGGCTAGATAATCGGAATCTACAGATCAAATCCCCATCTTGGAAATTATCTCCTAAACGGTATGGACCCTTCTGGATCACAAAGAAGATATCCAATGTTGCCTATCGATTGGACCTTCCAGAACACATGCGGATTCATGATGTGTTTCATATTGACCTTCTGATGCCGTTTCAGGAAACGGAACAATACGGTCCAGCCTTCGTTTCCCCTGTCCCTGACATAATAGAAGATTAGGAAGAACAAGAGATCGAAGCAATCCTGGATGTAAGGCGGAAACGAGGAGGCAAACTTCAATATCTGATCAAATGGAAAGGGTTTCCAACATCGGAGAACGAGTGGGTAGAAAAAGATCACATGCATGCAGATGATCTAATCAAGAAATTCCACAACTCGCGATTGACGAGGTATAAAACCCTCTCTACATGAAGCAAAATTGACATCCCACATCTTCTGTTCCATCATCTTTTCCTCTTGTCGCAACATCTATGGCTTCTCTTTTATCCACTGAAGTTTTCGGCCAAACTGCAGCTGTCGCTCGAGATGCCGCTGATATAGCGCATTTATGGCAACACGTTGTGGCAGGAAATCATCAGATCACCCCACCACCCACTCTGCAAGAAATTCTTCGTCCTATCCGTATCCAGGCTATCGACATCACCACCTATGATGAAGATAGCGACAAGGAAAACATACCACCTCTCAAAGACACCGATTTCACTATGTCCGGACCCCTTGTTGAAGCAGAAAATCCGGCTATTCCTATGAACCATCCTGGTGAAGGCTGGTGTTTCAATCATGATCGCACCCCCCATCACTTTCCCATGATGATCACCAATCAACACGCTTGCCTTGTCAAAGCCACGTATATCAAATACAATCGATTCAGTCCTTATCCCACTATTCTCAGTACCCTTGGCCACAGACATCATGTATTTGAAGAACCCCTACGTGCAAGTAAGAAGTATCAAGGACGTCCTACACTCACCCTACCCCAACAACGAGTTTTCGATTCAGACATGATGATGAAGTGTCATATTGACCAGGCCTTACGAACAATCGATGATTGGTCACTGGAAGCAGAAGTACAGTTTTATCGAACCATGTGCGACGAACTCCAGCAGAAGCACACGGATCTTGCTGTTATTCGCGCGGAGATTGGAGAGAAGATGAAGGCCATCAAAGATTCGGTCGATCGTTTATCGCAACATAACGTCTATAACCGTGTACAACAAGTGTTGCAACGAGAAGACGATCCACTTATGATGGTTCGCGACCTGGAACTTCAACATGCCATGAATCGTATCACCGAACTCCCTTCCATCGATCCCCTTCCTCTCGCCATGGCATGCCGTTGGTGTCAAGTTACCACTCACGACACGCAAGATTGTTTGATGTTCAATCAGTGTGAGTATTGCCGCAAGTATGGACACGCAAGCGAGCAGTGCTTTAACCCGCATCGTACATGCCGCACTGAATGCAAGGTAGCACGCGCTCATCCTGGGTATACCAAGTTTTGTAGCACCAGGGCTTATACCGAAGAAACTCCGCAAGAACGCAGGAATAGGAGGGAGCGGCTTCGTGACGCACGCATTCAACGTCAACGAGAGGAGCGTGCTCGACGCTAAGGAAGGGGTAATGTTACACTTTCTGGACAGTTCCACCCCATTCTATACGATTCTTACCTTTTCTCTAACATGTTGACGGACGTTTTGTATGACTCGGTCTGGTTTGTTCTCTCAGATTCTCGTCGTTTCCATAGCTCAGTACTATACCTATAAAAACCCTTTGTAACAAGTACCAGAGCCTTAAGCTCGACCTACTGTACTCAACTACGGTAGCTTTCTCTTGAATCGTATCTGTCTTTGGCTTCACGAACAACGACGGCAACTTAGTCTTGCCTTTCCTCTCATCTTGTGCATCACCGCTCCGCTGTCCAATTGACGGCATTTTCCGAACACCGATTGAAACCCCGACGCTACGCCTTACCGTGCGTAACACTTCTTCGGGAATGTACAGGTTGGGCCTCGGACTCCTCCAGCCATTCCACACGCTCTCCCCATATCCCTGTCCTCCCTAAAGTCGCACTACACCCACCTCCTCTTCTCTACCAGCTGCGCCGTCCCCACGTTGCACCCCTTCCTTTCCCCTTCTGACCACGTCATCCCTGCGCTCTCGCTCGTCTACTGGTACACAAAACACCCGTCGCATCCCACGCCCTCACCACTACACGAGACTGAGCACATCTCCATCATCAGCCAGAGCTACGTTGCGCTCGACGTCGCATGCATGCAGCTCACCCCGGCCGCAGCCCTTGTAAAGTATGATGACCCTGCACCCTGCTCGACGTCCTCCGCCGTGCGCCAGGTCATCATCATCGGCCACCACGGGCCCTTCAAGGCCGCCTTTACCGCCAAGGAGTTGCGTGAGCTCATCACCCTCGACGGTACGTCCATACTCCCCCTAGTGCCGGGGCTCCTCGGTGCACCCACGCCCGAGGCAAAGCTCACCCGCCAGCTCACCCGCCTCCTGCGACTCCTACAGCAGCAGCAGTGCGCGCACGATCCTGGCCCCTCACACACTAAGTCCTAGTCGCTCGACTTCTTCCGATCGCCCATGGCCCTCATCACCGTGCCCGACCGGTACCGGCTCACACCGATGCTCTCACACACCGCGCTCGACACGTCCGCGCGCGCCATCGGCGTGACGTCCGTCCAACACGCCGACCTCGTCGTGGCCACGCTGAGGCACCACGCGGATCCCGTCGCGGCGTACGTCGATCCCGTGCTTGGTCACCTGCGCACCAGGCGCGGCGGGCGGGTGTTGGACGGCGCGGGCCGGGCGCTACGGCACGTCTATGCGTCTAGGTGGGTTGCGACGGGCGCGCGCGTCAACGATGCTCGACGCTTATGCCGTTGTGGACGCGATCCTAGGGGACTATCACTTTGGCGATGCGCGTGAAGCGCTTGGCGTCAGGCACTCGGGGGATGGGCTTGTTGCGGGACGGTGCCGTCGATCTGGAGGGCGTGCTGGAGGTCGAGGTCGAGGTGTGGGCAAGACTCGTCATGCAGTACGACCAGTGGAAGAAGATCGATGCCGAGGAAGTGCAACGCAGCGCGGAGATGGACAAGGAACGCGAGAGAATGGGTTAGGAGGAGGCACACGAATTCTTGACGAGCACAGGAGCATGGCAGAGTCAGTGATGACCGTCCATGATGTGTCAGTATTCTATACGACCTCAAGACTGACTAACGCTAACGCTGATTGACGAGCAGAAAGGTCATGATTTGGCATCACATCACCGATTGGTCGGTACCTTTACGCTGCAACAAATGGAAATTAGAGAAGTGATTGCACCTTTGTTACGCGTCCATTGACAGAAGCACCATGCTTTCGAGGGCATTATGGGTTCGCGCAATCCCAGCCCATTTACGCGTCACATTGCTGACGCGACACCGATAACGTCAGTCTCTAACACTCTTAAAATGCTACCTCATGTCATCTCTGACCGAACGAACACACACCCCGCTCGCGATCCCTCCCGCGCTCTCCAGCGCGTATTCTCATACAGCAAGCACACCATGGGTGTTGGGAATCCCGTCCCAAATGAGTGATGTTCGCTTCACAGAGGGGCTCCACTGCGGCCCATATCCGCGAAGGCTTCTCCTCGGCCATGCGAGGACATGAGCAAATGCCGGTGCACGAAGGGCGGTTCAAGGCGTAATCAACCAAACTTAATGCGAGACTGCTCAACACGCATTGTGGACAAGCTAAAGACCTCTCCCGGGATTTCCCCTCCAACTGCCTGCACCATTGAAATGATAAATCTACAAATGGTATTACAGTATGCTAAGTTATACGTGATGTGTTACAGAAAGGATACGTCGAATCACGTAGATCACCAGCGCAAGTCCGACTCCGGGTCAGAAATTGGGGAGGTTAAACGTGGATGAGAACAGCGTTGGCAGCATACTGGTGCTTGTTGTTCTCCGCTTCGGCTTTCGGCGCATTCATGTGCTCCTCGTCGAGCCAATGCTCACAGAGCTTAAAGATGTCCCGGTCAGGGAACACCCTCATTATGTCGCACAAAAAGCCCTTGGTGGACAAGGTGTACCGTCGCCAAAGGGTGACCTTGCCATCTTCGATCCTGACACCACAGTCTAGGAGCGCAAATTGAGGCGGCGTTTGCATCTTGCGGAACGTCTTCCCGATAGCGAACTTCTCGTCGAGGAGGAGTCGTTCGCAATGAGGTGCGATGGTCACGTAGCTTGTAGCAACGAAAACGGTCTTGCCACCACAGAGAAGGTGGACTTCGCGACATTGGGTTATAGGCTCCTCCGGCGAGGCAGTGTGTGTACGAGGTGAGGTTTGCTTATCGTCATATGAGCTTGCTTGCTTGTCTGTTTGATGATTGAAGCTTGTATGTAACTTACTGTACGTATGTTAACATGAACAATGACCCGATCATGTCCCTGAGTTTGAACAATGTCCCAAATCTCCTTTTTTTTTCTGTGGTTATCCCTCCAGTCGTTAGTTGATGTGGGGGATCGTTAGAAATACAATAACACTAAGTTACACGGTTTGGTTTGCCCTATTATTACTGGTGTACGCATCGATGAACCTCAGCAATTCGATCAAGAATTCGATAGGACAGAATGACTTACCTAAGGTTATGCCCAAGTATCCGAGGCACCAACACCTTGACGGTGGTAACTGAATGACATAGTCTTCAACGTAAACTGCCACAATGAACCCTTATCTAGCGTGTTACATCACACCTCAGAACGCCTAAATAGACTACGGATTGCGGCAGCGGTTCTATCTAGGTATCAACACAAGTCACCCAGCTGTGTCCATGCACGAACGTAGAGAGATCGATGCGCGTTGGATATACGCCAGCAACCCAGGTATTACTTGGGCGGTGAAGACCTCCCCTATGTATTCGCGGGATCCACATTAGGAGTTCACCATTACTTCCACATATCCATCCCTCGGCGTTGATCACGGAGAGGTCAGTGAAGTCGACGTGTCTGGTTGTTTCCATGTTTCCTATCGTAGAATTCGATATGCGAATTGATAGACCCCCTGACGAGACGATGCGCTGGCCATCTGGCGAGAATGCCACAGACCTGACCCAATCCATGTGTCCAGCAAACGGGCCTGCTTCTATCTCTCCCGTCGTGGCGTTCCACACACGAATTGTTCGATCGTGCGAGCCTGAGACAATGCGCTGGCCATCGGGTGAGAATACCACAGACGTGACGGAATCCGTGTGTCCAGTAAACCGGCCTGCCTCTGTCTCTCCCGTAGTGGCGTTCCACACACGAATTGTTCCATCGGAAGAGCCTGAGACAATGCGCTGGCCATCGGGAGAGAATTCCACAGACATGACGGAATGCTTGTTACCAGTAAACTGACCTGCCTCTGACTCTCCCGTCGTGGCGTTCCACACACGAATTGTTCCATCGGAAGAGCCTGAGACGATGCACTGGCCATCTGGCGAGAATGCCACAGACCTGACCCAATCCGTGTGTCCAGTAAACGGGCCTGCCTCTGTCCCTCCCGTCGTGGCGTTCCATACACGAATTGTTCCATCGGAAGAGCCTGAGACGATGCGCTGGCCATCTGGCGAGAATGCCACAGACCTGACGGAGTCCGTGTGTCCAGTAAACGGGCTTGCCTCTGACTCTCCCGTCGTGGCGTTCCACACACGAATTGTTCGATCCCAAGAGCCTGAGACGATGCGCTGGCCATCTGGCGAGAATGCCACAGACGTGATGGAGTGCGTGTGTCCAATAAACCGGCCTGTCTCTGCCTCTCCCGTCGTGGCGTTCCACACACGAATTGTTCGATCGTGCGAGCCTGAGATGATGCGCTGGCCATCTGGCGAGAATACCACAGACGTGACGGAATCCGTGTGTCCAGTAAAGGGGCCTGCCTCTGTCTCTCCCATCGTGGCGTTCCACACACGAATTGTTCCGTCCCAAGAACCTGAGATGATGCGTTGGCCATCTGGCGAGAATGCCACAGACCTGACCCAATTCGTGTGTCCAGTAAACGGGCCTGCCTCTGTCTCTCCCGTAGTGGCGTTCCACACACGAATTGTTCGATCGTGCGAGCCTGAGACAATGCGCCGGCCATCTGATGAGAATGCCACAGACATAACGGAATCCGTGTGTCCAGTAAACTGGCCTGCCTCCATCTTTCCCGTCGTGGCGTTCCACACACGAATTATTCCATCGGAAGAGCCTGAGACAATGTGCTGGCCATCTGGCGAGAATGCCACAGATGTGACAGAAAGCGTGCGTTTAGTAGACTGGTCTTCCTCTGCCCTTCCCGTCGTGGCGTTCCACACACGAATTGTTCGTCCGTACGAGCCTGAGATGATGCGCTGGCCATCTGGCGAGAATACCACAGACGTGACGGAATGTGTGCGTCCAGTAAACCGGCCTGCCTCAGTCTCTCCCGCCGTGGCATTCCACACACGAATTGTTCGATCCCAAGAGCCTGAGACGATGCGCTGGCCATCTGGCGAGAATGCCACAGAAGTGACCCAATTCGTGTGTCCAGTAAACTGGCCTGCCTCTGTCCCTCCCGCCATGGCGTTCCACATACGAATTGTTCGATCGTACGAGCCTGAGACAATGCGCTGGCCATCTGGCGAGAATGCCACAGACCTGACGGAATCTCTGTGTCCAGTAAAGGGGCCTGCCTCTGTCTCTCCCGTCGTGGCGTTCCACACACGAATTGTTCGATCGTGCGAGCCTGAGACAATGCGATGGCCATCTGGCGAGAATGCCACAGACGTGACGGAATACCTGTGTCCAGTAAACGGGCCTGCCTTTGTCTCTCCCGTCGTCGCGTTCCACACACGAATTGTCCCATCGTGCGAGCCTGAGACGATGCGCTGGCCATCTGGCGAGAATGCAATGGAATCGACCATGCCCCCAACGTCTGAAATCACTAACTCCGATGATGGCCAGTGAGACAATCGCCCAGTTTCCACGCGTAACATTCGAGGAAATGAGCTGGAATAATGGGCGGAGACAACAGAATTGGTCGGCGCAAATGGTAGGGCAGAAAGATAGGCATGTGGGGCGCTTTTGGCCATGGCCCTCCCGAAATATCGTATAAATACAGAGGCATCACTGACGAACGACCTGAATTCCTCTAGCCTTCCATGAGAAACCTGTTACGATCGTAGCTATTAGTTGTTTGCCGGCCTCATCGGATCAACAATTATACTCACACCTTCACCAGCTCGACCAGAGGCTAACCACATGTCCAAAGCCCTGCACGCCGCCGAAGCAAGACCCACATCGCTTGTCAAGCTGAGAACCTCCAACCAAAAGAGAAGTTTCTTCTCAAAGAAAGTTCGGAGTTTTCCAAACAGATCGGTTTCGAAGTTAATATGTTCCAAATGGTCGTCCCAGAAACGACAGGCATACAACAGTGCAGGTGAGATGTGTTTATTGACGCGGGAATTAAGGTCTTTAACGTCTTTGTTAGCAAAATATGATGATTTGAGATTGCAGATGTTAAACTTGAGCTCGCGAAGCGCTAAACCAAGACAGGAATGGGCCAAATAACGATGAGAATCGCGAAGGTCCACGTAAAAATCGCCGCTCTTCTCTTCACTGGTCAGGAAATCGCGGAATGACGTATGGAGAGGAACGATGGGAAGGTTTTGATCAGATGAGTTGACATTACTCAGCAATGAGCTTAGGCGACGAAGCATTCCACGAACTGATTCAGGACCAAAGTCGTCACCAATCGAGGCATGCCGCCGTAGAGCGATGAGGGATTGGATGGAGAGGGGTTCAAATGCGGCAATGAGCTGTCCCATCACAGAGCGGAATAGACGCTGCGCCCCTTGGAAGTATCCTTTCAGGACTTGTTCGTATAAATCGTCCAACGGATCTGGTCTACGATCGTCCGCTGTGGGCTTCAAAAGGTGCTCTATGCATTTGGTCCCGCTAAAATCAAAGAAAACGGGAGGATCTAGGATGTAACCACTGGCAACCGCTGCCCACTGAAACAATCCCTCCGCCTTTGTTGCCAGCGCATCGCAGTAATGATTGAGCTCTTTAGAGTGGAGGGTCATCCGAAGAAAGGTAAGAATATCGCTATGCGTTTTAGCAGCCAGCTTGTGGTCACCCATGTACTTGATGCAGACTGACGAAGCTCCAACGAACACAGACTCGATACCATCCTCCGGCCGTGAAGTGACGAGCACACGGAAGTTCGGCGGCAATCTAGAGAGATTTTGAGCAAGAAATTTGGGTAAACCCTTTCCACCAGCTACGTCCCCGCTCTCGTCTAAGGCATCGATTACAACGAGAATAGGACCGACGAAGTGCAGACCCTTAAGTGGTTCCAGGATGAGGGATTTAAAAAGCGTGGGATAGTCACGAGTACGAAGTCGCAGAGATGTGTTGTCTTTAATGACCTTTCCAAGTGCGGCTTTGAATGACGGATACCGGTCGGAGAGATCGCGGGCAAGAGTTGTAAAGAGGTGGTAAGCCTCGCCTTCGGATTGCTCCTTCCGCAAAAAGATATAGGATGACGTGAGACGATGCATTTTATCAAAGCGACGTGCGATCTCATTCGCAATCGATGACTTTCCCGTGCCTGCTTGCCCAAAAAGAACGAGACTACGGTCGGAAGTGGGATCGTTCACCCAATTGACGATGAAGTCCAGGAAGGCCGTGCGCGTTCCGGGAAGACAAATTTTCTCAGGGACGAAGCGTGGGCCTTTCCCATAAGGGATATCGCTGATTTTTGCATCTAGTTCTATGACGATTGTCAGATCGACACCCATAAAACCGACAAGTTATCAGGAATACGTACTATTGTCTAAAACTCGGCTCGACACCCACTCGAGCTGAGTGGACATCCGGTCCATCTTTGCTGAAAGCATTCCTACGCCGTCCAGAATTTGAAACGCAGTTATCTCCGTGGTAATGGTCGCTTGATCCAAGAAAGCCCTTCGATGTTCGACGAGGGCGGTGGATAAGCCCTTAATTTCTTCGGCAACTCCTCCGCCCACATTCTTCAACGTCCGCTTCCCTAAAAATCACACGTTTACCACGGCCAATGGATTACATGAAGACAACATACAGAATTGTGGGTCCTTTGCGTATGATTGGATGAAGTCACTGCAATTACAGACGTCCTGTAGCACGAGAGTAAGGATTTCAGCCTGCTTGGAGTCGGGCTTGATGGATCTCAAAGTGTCTTCGTGGTGCGCGAAATCAAACGCCTCGTGCATGGCTTCAACTAGACTTAGGACATTGTCATCACGCTCATACTGTTCTAGAAGTGCCTGGGACCCGAATAGACATGTCATAAGCGTTCCCTTCCATGATAGCGCGAACAGACGCACCTTGGGGATGGCTGAAACTAAGCCATACGCCATCTTTGCAAACGGGTGGAGCTGATAGCGAAAATTGGCTCAGTCGAAGAGGTGCAAAATGGATATCGCACGCACTTCCGCAATTGGGCTAACGGTGTCCATCACCCACTTGATTTTACGAACAACTCCTTCCCATGTATTCTTTCGGTCAATTAGCCTCTTAGTTTCACCGGCGCGGCGGAGAGCGACCACAGCCTCCTCCGTGGGCGACGCCTTGTCATGTACCGTAGGAGTGCCAGCTTCGACGGAAAGGGGATCTGGCGGGGGTAAAACAGGTTCGGAAGCGGAGGATCGAACAGATCCCCTGGAGTTTGGGACCATAGTGGGCTTAGTAGATTCTTCAGCAAGATTGTCGTCCCCTTTGATCGGTATTTCGAGGGGGTTGTCGCGAACGATCGCAGACGGCATGTTCACTGACACAGTGAACGTCAAGTAGAGCGTGATCGACTGGGTCGACTGTCCAGCTTTCCCGTCGCCATTAACAAGAACGAATGGGACATCTACGCGCAAGATGTTCAGTGAGTTGAACAACGGGAAATCTAAATAAGGACGAACCACTCTGGGACGCGACGGGTACCGGGATCTCACACGTCCCGACAAGGACATCATCACGGCATGCGAGCCGCTTCTCATAAAGACATAGTGTTAAATGCGAAGACCATTGTGCAGAACTGAACTGAATATTTAGTCGAAGAATAAGAGCGAAAAGGAGAGTCATACAAGGCGCCGAGCCTCTGGTTCCAGTGCACCACCTGTCCATCAATCCGAACACTTTCCGTCTTCTTCACTGTCCCGAGATTGGTTAAAGTGACAAAGAATCGCCTCTTCCGGACAAACTGTCTCTTGATATGGGGGACATTATCCGCTCGGATGACTCGGACTAACGAAGAGATTAAGGACGCCTCAACGAGCTTCGATTGAAGCACATACCAGTCACCTTGACACTTAATAGCGGGGATGTGCTCCCCTGCGATTCGGCGATTCGAGCACTGTCAAAGGACGGTTCTTAGCTGGGCATTGGTACAAAAAAGAAGGGATTGAGGCACCTTTCTGCGTTTTGCGATGCTGAGGCACCCGGGCTGGAGCATTAGGTCACCACCAAGGATTTTATCGGTCAAAGGCCATCTACTTACGAATTCGAGGAAATTTGCGTGTGCTCCACATCTTGAGCTGTGGCCATACTAGCTATGCAAGGAAGTTTTGTGCGTACAATAGGAGGATCTGTGGGGGACTAGCGTGAGTTACGGTTAGGGCGTCTGTGGCCCACCATCAGCAAAAAAAGTGTTTGCCCAAACGCACGGATCTCACGGTCCGGGCCGCTCTGACCGTTTCTCCGCAGTTGGCAGTCTTTGACTTTTCGCAAAGAACCCACGGTCCGGTCCGCTCTGACCGATTTTCAGCCACTCAAATATAAACTCCGATTATTTTTTATTTTTAATCTTTCATATATTTATTTCCAGAGTAAATAAAAACAGAACAAAACAACGTGTCTCAGTGTAGTGTATTGTGTCAGATGTGTGGGAATATTCCTGCTCTCTGTTCACGCCCCCTCCCATTTCCACATCCCACCCCCTCTGTTTCCATGTTGTTACAAATCCGGACACTTCTCATTACTTACATATTCTTGCTTACATCCTTTCCCACTGCTTACTATATAAGTGCCAGACTTTCTGACTCAGTTATCACATGTCTTGATCCTTGCTTACTGATATTGTTCTATGGCCTTCCACAGTGTTCTTTTACTAGTATCACATGCTAGTTATACCTGACTCATTCTGATGCCATATGTTTGTGACTGTTTGGCATTGTACTAGTATATAAGTCGCTCTCTACTTAGCCTGTACAGTAGACTCGACTTCTTCTTAAATCACACCTTCTATTCTTCAGTCTTACAGACTCTAAGGGGATTCCTTTCTGAGGATACCTTTAGTTGAACATGTGGGCCTTCATCTATTGCCTCACCTCTGTTATTCAGAAGGACCTTTGAGTCACTTCCTCTTGGTCATGTTGAGCCCTGCTCCATGTACTACTTATGCATCATCAAACTGACACCTTGACATGGTCTTACTCCAGAACCACTTAACTTAGTCGCACGTCGCACGATTGCCTGTGTGAGTGTAACATTAAGTCGAGTCTCTACCCTGAACCACAGTGGCTTCCTTAAAGAAAGGAAAAAGCTGTGCAGAAGCACAGTTTCAGTCTAAATGCGTCAAATGAACAAGAGAAGACACTCTTCCTAATTGAATCAAAGGAACAGTTGTCTGGGTCGAAGAAGGAGAAAACGAAGGGTATTGCATCTATGACCAAACCTCAGGATATACTCCCATAGAATATCTTGAAGACATCTGAAAGTGGGCAATAGTGGTCAAAAGCAAGATAAGTGGACAGTGGTTTACTTTTCAACTTGCCCTGAACCAATATCAGACAGGACCACTCTGTTCACAACGAAACTACTTTGGCATACCCCCTGATCCACCAGTATAAATACCCGACCCACCAGAAGAAACAGAACAACCAGAAGAACCACCCCAACAGACAAACCCAGCACCAGATATGTCATAAACACATATGCAACTAGTATAAGCCTCAACTAGTACCACCACTCCATCTGTGCCCCTTAGAGGAAGCGGTGGAGGAGGAGGAGCCCCTGCCCCTGGAGGAGGAGGAGGTGGTGGTGGTGGAGGAGGAGGAGTGCCAGGAGGTGCACCAGCATCAGGTGCTGCACCTGCAGGTGGAGCTCCAGTAGGAGGAGGAGTACCCAATGGAAAACTCAGTGGAAACCCTCCAGCTGAATTCAATGGAGACCGCGGACAAAGCAAAGCCTTCCTCCTTGACTTCACAATCTATCGAGGCATAAATCCGAATGCTGCAATACTACAAATCCCTTATCAAAGGGCTATGACCTTCTTATCCTACATCAGAGGACTGCTGGTGCAAGATTGGGTTCAAGAACAAGTCACTTGTGTTACGGTTCCATGGCCATATTGCATTGACTTAACACTGCGCTGGGGTTCACCGATCACGTGACTCCAATCGTGTTCAGGTGATCCTTCGTTCCTAAGTATTCGGCTTTGACTTGCTCGAAACTGACATGAACGGTCGATGGTTCCCCTTGTCTGTGGGGCTGCTTGGCAGGCTTCCTGACTTGTCACACCAAAGATAGAGATGGTAGACCACTAGGCGAAGAGCACTAGGGAACAGGACTTGATTGAATGCGAAAGAATACAAGTTGCTAAAGCTAAGGTATGAAAGTGAAGTCCTTAACCCTTATATACACGAGAGGGTGCAGGTTTAAACCCAGCAAACCCTAATACAACGATCCTAGGAATGAGTCATCCAGGAACCACAATGATAAGCAAAGTCCAAGATAAGAGACCATGATGTTACGAAACGACGCCTCACGTGACCCCGAGCCCTTGGAAGAGGGGCAACTGGAAGAAGAACCATTCAGCGACGATCAAGTATGGGCAGCAGTACTTGCCCAGGAAGAGCAACGTCACGCGGAAGTCAGGCGACAACGGGCCGAGTATCACAGCATGTCGCCAAGCACAAACTCACGTGACGAAGAAGAAGTCGAACGGATGCTGCAAGACACGCAAGCAAGGATGGAACGGCTCTCCCTAGAACTGGATGAGCGGCATTTGCCGGGTGAGCGATCGGCTTATGCACGGACAGAGTCAGAAGAATGATCACGTGACCTTATCAGGACGGCACGTGATGAGTCTAGAAGCGGCTAGAAGGCCATGGACTATGCCTTATCGTAGCGCCTTGGGGCACGATAGGCGAACGCATCATCATTGGACAGGACCCTTATCATTCTTATCTCCTTATCCCCTATCATCGGCATTAAGGGCATGAGTATGTTTATCATTGCATATCACGGACTTACGGTATTGTTATCTCGAGGGGCTGTGCTTATCACGCCTCATGGTCTCTTATCTCGGACTTTACTTATCTTCGTGGTTCCTGGATGACTCATTCCTAGGATCGTTGTATTAGGGTTTGCTGGGTTTAAACCTGCACCCTCTCGTGTATATAAGGGCTAAGGACTTCGCTTTCATACCTTAGCTTTAGCAACTTGTATTCTTTCCACCAATCTAGTCCTGTTCCCTAGTGCTCTTCACCTAGTGGCCTATCATCCCTATCTTTGGTGCGATTAGTCAGGAAGCCTGCCAAGCAGCCCCACAGACAAGGGGAACTATTGACCGTTCATGCCAGTTTCGAGCAAGTTAAAGCCGAATACTCAGGAACGAAGGATCACTTGAACACGATTGGAGTCACGTGATCGGTGAACCCCAGCGCAGCGTTAAGTCAACGCAATACGGCCGTGGAACCGTAACACATGAGGCGTGATAAGCACAGCCTCTTGAGATAACGATACCATAAGTCCGTGATATGTAATGATATGTACAGCCCTTCTGCTAATGCCGATGATAGGGGATAGCATGATAAGAACGATAAGGGTCCTGTCCAATGATAATGTGTTTGCCTATTGTGCCCCAAGGCGCTACGATAAGGCATAGTCCATGGCCTTCCAGCCGCTTCTAGACTCGTTATGTGCCGTCCTAAAGGTCACATGATCATTCTGGTGTCGCAGTCTGTGCATAAGCCGATCGCTCACCTGGCAAATGCCACTCATCTGGTTCTAGGGAGAGCCGTTCCATCCTTGCTTGCGTGTCTTGTAGCATCCGTTCGACTTCTTCTTCGTCACGTGAGTCCGTACTTGGTGACATGCCATGATACTCGGCCCGTTGTCGCATGACTTCCGCGTGACGTTGTTCTTCCTGGGCAAGTACCGCTGCCCATACTTGATCATCACCAAATGGTTCTTCTTCCAGTTGCCCCTCTTCCAAGGGCTCAGGGTTACGTGCACTGTTGTTTCATAACAACTTGGCTTAACGTGCAAATTGCTACAGGGGTGGCACCTAATGAAGAAAACCTATGGAATGAAGTAGAAATTCGATTCTGACAAGCCTATACCGATACTTCGGAAAGGCAGAAAGTGCAAACTGACATCTCAAAATTGAAGATGGAAGGAGGAAATATCAATGACTATAACACCAAATTCACAAGTCTTGCCAACAAAGCTGGGTATACCCTCGATGAAGAAGTAACCCTCAACCTATATACTCAAGGGTTACCTTTCAAATTGATGAAAAGTATACTTCGCCAACATTGACCAGTTAATTGGCAAGATTGGACCAAAGCTGCTGTTGAACAGCAAAGAATTTACAACCTCCTCCAAAGTCACCTGTGCAAACCCATGAATAGCAATAACCCTCACCATGAACAATGGCATTGAAATATGTATGCCAACAAATGAAATCCTAATGCAATGGACATTGGAAGGACCCATGCAAGAGCCACCATGACTGACAAAGACAAACAATGTTACCAACAAGAGGGAAGATGCTTCAGATGCGGCAATATGTTACATCCCAATTTTCTATTTTTCTTTACTTCTCTTTTGTCTTGGATGACTCATAGTGAGGGCACAGCATTGTCTCATGTGACTCACTTACGGTACAGGACTCGTGACTCAGATAGCCTATTGTTCTGGCTATGACTTGGATATTTATTGTTGTGTGACGTCTATTGTTCTAGTGATGCTATTGTCCTAGTGACGTCTATTGTTGTCGTGACTCTATTGTTCTCTAGTAGTATAAGTAGAGACATGGATGGGGCCTTATGCCTCAGACTTGACTTCTTGTATCCTACAGTACATTGAACATAGCAGTCTTTGAACCCCTCCCCTCTGTCTGATCCGCTTAAAGATCTTCTCTAAGTCATCTGACTTGTGAGGTGATCTACTTGTCATCAGGAACTCTCTAAGTCCTCATCAGACTTAGTACTCGTAACTCACATGTGACCAACCTTAGTGTTTTGTCAGCAGACTAGTGTTGACCTTTACCCACATCAGGTGAACGTCCCTACTGTGATGTAACATTAAGTCAAGTCTTTGAAATGCTAGTCAAGCTGCCTAAACTATGAAGGTTTATGCAATCAAGGTCTGTTCAAGGGTTTAAACCATTCCCCTTTGAAAGAAGAATTGAGGACGACCTTCCTCAACACATTAAAGGAACTGCTCGCTGGGAAGAATTCGACGACAAGGAAGGATACTGGGTGTTTGATACACTCTCTGGCAAATACCTTGCCATCAAATACGAAGAAGCCGAGGATCAGTGGTACTTCATTGGATAAGATTCCAAAACCGGTCATTGGATAGCAACCAATCCGGTACCCTCCACTTATCAGCTTGGAAGAAAGGTCAAGGCCCAAGGAAGCGTCTCAGGAATAAATGTAGATGCCTCGGAGGCCAAGGGACATACTCAAAGTTCCCTTACAAAGCCTGACATATCACAAAGTTCGGCAATGAGCACAATGCTCACTACAGCAGCAGCAGCACTTACTCTGGCTGGAACTCAGCAGCCAAGTGGAAAAGTGCACCAGTTCTTTGCCAAAGGTGGCAAAGGTAGCCAGCCTGGAGGGAACCCACCATTGGGTGGAGGACCCCCTCCTGCTGGTCCACCAGGAGGTGGCGGAGGACCACCTGGTGGGAGTGGTGCCGGTGGTGCTGGTGCTGGCAGAGGTGCTGGAGCTGGTGGAGGCAACGGGAAGCTGGGAGGCAACCCCCCTATGGAATTCAACGGAGATCGCTCCCTCACGGATGTGTTCATGAACGAATTTAACCTCTACCGCATCACCAATATCGATGTGGAACAAATGACGAACCCAATGAAGAGGGTTGTGCTATTCCTTGGATTCATCAAGGGACCCCTAGTCAAGGACTGGGTCAAGTGCTGGACCAATTGGGTTATTGCCCAGATGAATACAGGAAGACCCACAACGGACAAATACTTCTGGACAGAAGTATCTAGAGGATTTCAGGCTGCCTTCCAAGACACTGGAGCCAGGGAATGGGCTGAAGAAAAACTCCAAAACCTCGCCTTCGTACATGGCGAAGTGGACACTTTCATTGCCCAATTCGAATCCTTGGCCAAGGAAGCAACCTATGCGCTAGATGCACAACCCACGCTTTCCCTCTATGCATCCAAACTTCCATTCAAGATGGTGGACCACATCTACAAGGTGGTCAGACCAGTCACGTTCCAGCAATGGGCAGAGGCCACACGTCAATACCACAGGGACAACACTGCTGTCCAGAATATACAGGGTTTATTCAAGCAAAATACCCCAAGGAAACCCTCCAGGAACCCTCCAGGACTCTCACCACAGCAGTGGGCCAAGATTGTAATGCCACCACAGGGGTGTTAAGTACGACGTGTACTTCTAAGTCAATTGTCAGACGTTCTGGTAGAGCGAGTCGATTCAAGACTCAGTCCGGGGTTGAACAAGAGTTGAACAAGCGTCTGGGGCTTATCAACCTTAGTAAGGGAAGTTGGGCTCAGGTACGAAGACGAGCAAGTTTCGGGGACTCAAACGCAAGGGTGAGTCAAAGGGCAGTTTCCGTGAGAACTGATGTGGTATTTACACAAGAAGTCAGAACTACCATACAAGCTAGGTAGTACACGGTTTATATACAAGTACACGGTGTTTGGTTATGCCAAACACATGACGCAATCCTAGGATATGGGTCCTAGTGAGCTTATCGTACTATGAGTCATATCGAAAGTACTAGTAGTTTCTGTGGAGTCACGCGGGACTCTGACGTCGTCAGCAGATTCTAAAAGTCGTAAAACCTACCAATGGTACGATCATGGGGTAGGTGCGAGATAAGGGCCGAGACCTGAATCTGATCAGATCCTAACCATAAACGAGTCACGAGTCAATTGATGGAGTCGAAGTAGTAAAGAAAAGATAGTCGGATGATAAGAATTTGTAACATTACCCCCCCGTTAGAATCGAAGTTGCCACAACTTCGACTAGTCACTGCTGACATAGACATAAATGTCAGCGTCAATATCGTTAGTGGGGGTAGGGCTGCGGGGAACAGGACAAGTGTGTCATCGCAAAAATAGATGGCGGCCTCGTTCTCCACACTTCTGACATAACTCATACATCGGGCAGTTGATTTCATCATACCTGGCATCGAATCGAAGGCACTTCCCACACCAGCGAGGTCGATCAAGGGGTTCATCATATTGGGGTGCCGTGGCTGACACTCGTCGGATGAGACACGACTGCATACCATGGCTGCTGCTACCACAATAAGCGCATGCGTACATCGTTGAACGACAAGGGCATTGTGCGATCAAATGGTCAGCGGACTTGCACATGAAACACTTCTTTGATCGTTTTTTGTTCTTGCTCTCCCCTTGTAGTCACGGCATCTCGCATGGCCCCCCGACTCTTGGTGGAAGAGGCATCGAGTCAGGGGTGTGTCGAGGACGAGTGGGTTTTGCTGTTAGTTCGGTGTATTTGTCCGAAATAAGGGGAATAGCTCGTGCGTACTGGAGCCACTTTCTCACACTTGCAAACTCCATGTCCAGATGGAACTGGTCACAAGTTGCCTCCGCTTCTAACCATCTTAGGTCAGCGCGACGTGTGTTAATGGCGTCTCTCTGCGTTAAGCATTCTCGTAGTCGTGAAACGTCGGCGTGCAGTCTGGGGTCATGAAGTTTGTTAAGAACTTCATCGAGAATGAGGCTTCGCGGATCGTGAGGGTGGAAGAGTTCGATTTGATTCTCTGTTACTGTTTGCGGTAATCGGTTAGAATAGATGGTTCATAGAAAGACTTGTGTGACGTAGCTGGGCTCCCCCTTTCCCATAGTTCCTACGCATTCTTGATAATGCTTTCGGTAATAAATGTACTTGGCGGTCTCCTTCCTCCCTTCTTCTCTGATCATGAGGGGAAAGAAGGTTGGTTGTGTGATGTTGTTGGGGAAAAAGGGGATGCCAGGGTAATCAGGGTTGTTACGTGTCTACTGGCACGCGGCTCGACTTGAGCGATGGATAGGCGACACTACCAAGGACGACTTAGCGATATGACGGCTCTTGTGGCACGTGATCGTGAGAGTATAACAGCAAGCCCTGATTATGGGACAATACTGACTCAAGACTGATAATGATGAGGCAGACTCCCACTGAGAGGAGCACAAGACTTATCCCGACAAGGGATGATAGGACGAGTATAGGCAGAGTAGATTCAAGAAGACCAAGCTGCGGACTACGGCGCAGCTTGGCTAACCTTATATACATATACACGAGGGCTTTAAAGCGCCTCTTGAATGGTAAGTAACCAATCATGTATAGTATGGTTATCGTAAGTGTCCGTCCGAGTCATCCCTTATCGTACAATAACAGCCAATCACATACCTCATCCTTATCGTATAGTACTGGGTTTATCGGAACCGTTATCTGTGAGTCATGTACCACCTATCACATGTCAGAAGTCCGGGGATACGAGCTACCCAGAGCCTCGCGTCGTAACATCACCCCCTTTTCAGGGAGGATGCCCACATCCTAGTACCCTCGACTCCGGTGAAATTCTTGCTGGTCCGGTCGTTCCCAAAGTATCTCAGGGTCTCCGAGTTGTTGCCGCTCATGCTCGAGGCGTGCAAGGGTGTCGGCGTGGTGAAGGCGAGCGGCACACAGCGACCGTCTGCCGTATAACACCGCGATACCTGCCTCCAACTCCTTGACATGTTGTTCCAAGCGCTGCTGATCTTGCGTCAGCGCTCGGTACCTTCGGACTTCGGCAGGGATGGACTTATCTGATAATGCCCGAAGACATTGGTCGATTACCGGCTGCCTTCGGTATCCCCATTCTAGGGTCTTCAGCTCACCTTCGGTATACTTCGGGGGTCTAGGGAGTACCGGTCGTGGGGTGGCGTAGAACGGAGATGTGTATACTCGGTCCGTCCGATCCGTTCCCATCAGAATAAGGGGATCGTCGCTCTCGATGATTTGGTACCAGAGAGCGGGGTGGCTGACCCCCTGAATCGTGAGTGGGCAGGGGATGTAGTTGCTCCCTGCATTTCGAGTCCACCCTTGCGGGGTCTTGGCCTTGAACGGCTGCTTGAGGGGGTCATCTACGAGTTCCCGCCACTTGTGTCGCATGATGGGCTCGCCATCGATGGTAGAGGCATGTGGGGTGTTGTCGGGTAAGTGTTCATATCGTCCGTATGTAATATGGGGGTGCTCAGCTGGGTAGAGATCGGTTTCCCGGTCGACGTGCCTGAATTCTTGAGCCTGGATTCGCGCATTCACTTGATCTCGGCACGCCTCTTCAGCAGCTTCTCTCTCCGCGCGGCGTGTGCGGCGTCGAGCTGCTCGTTGGTCCATGCCTGTGCGGTGTGCCACCAGAGCTTTGCGGGCCTCTTCACCGTCGCCTTGAAGGTGGAGTTGTACTGGTACGGGCTCGGTGTCGCTCGTATCTTCTCCCACGATGAGAGGATCGTCCCGAGTTCCACGGCAATACTCCTCCATGTCAGGAACGTTCTGCACTGTAAGCAGCCTGGGCTGTAGTGCACTTTCGGACAGTGTTGCCTGCGCAGGGCCGGGGAAGGCGCGCTCCACTGCGGCGAGTTCGTCTCTGGTAATTGGGGCAACCACCGTACCCTTGTCTTCTGCAGTTGCATGGACCACAGCGGCTCCTTCTCCTGCGCTGTGGTCTTCGTCGTTGTCGTCGGTGGTGTCCCACCCGAGGGCGGCAGTGTTGCCGGTTTCGTGGACACGTTGGAGGCGGCGTCAGGCTTCGTCGAGGGAGATGAGTCCCTCCAGTAGCTCGGCTGAGAACACCTCTTCAGCGGTTTTAGTGGCATAGTATGCAAAGTCCATAGAGGGGATATGAGTGATGGGGAGTTGAGAGGGAAATGGAGGATGGGGTGACTCAGCAACTTGGGTGCTCCTTAAATGTGTTTCGGTGTCAGGGATTCATTTTTCGAACTCCCTTATCTTTTCTTCGGCAAAGATATCAGCTTTATTGACCCACTGGTTCTCCAAGTCTGGGTATCCGAGCCACTTGACCAAATATTGCCGCGTTCGTCTTCTGCCGAACAGCTGAGTGTCCAGAACCTTCTCGACCTCATATTCTTCCTCCCCTTCCACAAGATCCGGTGGCGGACGTGTGAAATTTGGTCCGTGAAGGGTGGTTTCGCGATAAGGCGTGAGAAGATCGATATGAAACACCGGATGGATCTTCCACTGAGCCGGCAGATTCAGGTGATAAGAGTATGGCGACATCACCTGGTCTACCATAAAGGGTCCATGCCTTTTTGCCGCCAGTTTTGCGCTTGGTTGATTGGTTTTGAGGTTGCGCCCATCTAACCATACTTGGTCGCCAACCTTGAACTTGGGCGTATCTTTGTGTTTGACCCACAAGGCCTGGGCTTTTGTTATCGATGATTGCACTTCTCGTCGCGCTTCCTTCAATTGCTCCATGTGTGTTGTTATCTGAGGTATGAGAGATGGCTTATCTGTCCAATCAGCGCGAGGATGGTACCCCATAAGCAGTTCGAAAGGGGACTTCCTTGTTATCTCGTGGGGCCACGAGTTATGCGCGAATTCCGCTAGTGGCAGATAGTGAAGCCAGTCCTTCTGGTGGTAGTCGACCTGGAACCGTAGGTACTGTTCCAGCCATTGATTCGTCCTTTCTGACTGTCCGTCTGTCTGGGGATGATATGCTGACAAGATATTTTGTTCGATTCCTAACTGCCTGCACAGCTCCCTTGCGAATCTTGAGGCGAATCGTGGATCACGGTCCGAGATGATCTTCGTTGGGAATCCGTATCGTGCAAATACATTCTTGGCGTATAACTGAGCAGTTTCTTCTGCGGTGATATCTTCAGTGCACGGTATAAACACCGCCACTTTGGTACAGTCGTGATCAGTGACTGTGAGTATTGAATCATAACCCCCAGATGATGGCAACTTAACAATGAAGTCCATGGCTATCGTTTCAAAGGGCTTTGCGTCTTCTTTTGGGAAGATAGGGAGAAGAGGGGCACGGATGGGTCACGTGTTGACCTTGTTCCGCTGGCACTCTGCACACCCCTTGACATATTCCACCACATCTTTGGTCATCCCTGGCCAGAAGTACCGTCTGGCTACAAGCATGCCGGTCTTTGTCATGCCCAGATGTCCATATACTGGGGGAGAGTGGTGAGCGTCGATAATAGCACGTTTTTCGGATACTCCCCCGGTAATAACGTGTCGGCCTTCCTTGTACCATACCCCATCAATTTTCATCAGCCTGTGTGCATTGATCCAGGGTTGTATTTGTGCTTCGTCTTGCACTTGTTCGGTCGTCTCCGTGGCTTCAACGGATGTCGTCCCCATGGTTAGGAGGAACATGTGGTCCGGAAGTACCACTACGCTTTGATTGTCGTCATTTCCGGTGTCGTAATCACTTTGTCTTGACAGTGTGTCAGCGCGCCCATTCGCTCGTCCTGCAACATGCTTTATTTTGATCGGATACTCGGATAGTTCAACCACTTCCCTGGCTATCTGTCTATTAATGTTTTGAGGACTTCGCCAGTATAGTAGGTTCGCATGATCTGAATGAACAATGATGTCGTGTGGGGAGCCCGCTAGCAGGGGCTTCCAGTGTTTCAGCGCCTCTACTATTGCCAGTAATTCGAGGTCGTATACGTGGTAATTGCGTTGAGCTGGGTCCAATGTCTTTGAGAAGTATCCGATTGGATGTTTTTTGCCATCCTGCTTTCGTTGTAGAAGAACTCCTCCTATAGCATACCCCGAGGCGTCCACTTCGAGTTCGAACTGGTCTGTTAGTACTGGGTGTGCCAATATGGGTTCCTGCGTTACTCGTGCTTTGAGCGTGTCGAACGCTACTTGCTGGTCTTGCCCCCATGTCCATGCTTCTCCTTTCCTTGTAAGTGTGTTCAAGGGTCGTGCATGGTGTGCGAAGCCTTTAATGAATGCGCGATAAAAATTGCAGAAACCAAGAAAAGAGTGAATGTCCTTAACGGTTTTTAGGGATAGGCCAATCACGAATGCCCGCGATTTTTGCAGGGTCCATGCGTGTTACCCCCTTTTCAAGGATTACCCCCAGGTAATCCATCGCGGGTGCATGGAAAAGGCATTTCTTGAGTTTGAAGTAAAGGTTGTGATCTTTGGCAACTTGTAGAACGTCGCAAACTGCAGCCACATGACCATCAAGTCCGGATCGAGACGCAATGCCGATGTTGTCCATGTAGACACGGATTGTGGTGCCCTGCGTTTCGTGTTTAAGGATAGTGTCGTGGTATATGAAGTTCATCATGGTCTGAAACGTAGCCGGGGAGTTAGTAAGCCCAAAGTACATGACTGTAGGTTCGAAGAGTCTGTAGCATGTTTTAAAAGCTGCCTTTTCCTCGTCCCCCTCCTTAATGCGCACATTGTTGTAGCCCCAACGGATGTCGAGCTTCGTGTAGATGTCTGCGTTGCTCAGATCCGTGATGAGATCAGTGATAAGTGGGAGAGGATATTGGTTTCGCACCGTCACGTCGTTCAACTTCCAATAATCCTGTACGGGTCGGAGCTTTCCGTCCTTCTTCTTAACAAAAAAGAAGGGAGATGCGTAGGGTGATTTGGAGGGTCGTATATACCCTTTCTTCAATTTGTCGGTTATGAATGCCTGGAGTGCCTTGTCCTCTTGCCGTGTAAGGGGGTATACCTTACAGTCTAGTGCCACTGGCGCATTGGGTTTTAGGTCGATGGCATGGTCCCAAACCCATTTAGGGGGAAAGCGGCGTGACTCTTCTTCGCTAAAGAGTGCTGCGATCTGTGTGTATTGTGGTGGTAGAGTTGCGGCTTTTGTATATTGTTTTGCGTTAATGGCGAGTTCCGTTGCTGTCGTGCGAATGGTGCATTGCTCCTCCAATTGTTGAATGATTGTGTTTTTCTCTTGGGGGCATAATTCTGTAGCGGTGGCGCCAATAACTGGTTGACGCGCTATTTGGGGATTTACGGACCGGATTACCACAGGCAGCATGTCCTCATGGATGGCGGCGTATCGCCATACAAATCGTGGTTCAAATGTGGCCAGCCACGGATATCCTGGAACGATGTCTTCATTGCTGATGTCGGTAATGAGGAACCTCATTTCCTTGTGAATTCCTTTAGTGCGTACGTCGAGGTCCACGAAATGAGTGATGGACCCCCCTTTGTTTTCGGTGTTGTCAATGTTCCATATTTTGCGTGGTTTTCCTAGGGGAACCAGTCCTAGTCCTAGTTTTTTTGTGAATTTGTAGTTCATAAAGCAATCAGTGGCTCCGCTATCCACTAAAGCTTGTACGTCAGCCATTGCATGATATGTGCATGTTGAAACTGGAATGTGCATAGATCGGAATCGTGTAGTTACTATTACAACATCACGAGAATGTACTGCCCTTACCCAGGCCACCGGGTTTAGGCGTTTGGAAAATCCTCTCTTTCCCATATTCCCTTCATTACTAGTTCCTGAGTTTCATCGCTCTTGTTAGCGATCGTTTGAAGTACTTGCACCGCTTCTTGCTGCGGTGTCAGATTTGCAGTGGCGCGGACTTGAACCGGTTGTGTTACGATTTCTTGCCTTGCGACGAACTGCTAAGGGGACTTCTTACCATTTTCCCTGAAGTTGACGCCACGCGTCCCTCTATCTATGAATTCTCATCTTTGCGACTCTTTCCCCTGCTTCATACGACTTGTCTCAACTCCCGCACGCCTCGTACGTCATGGACAGCTTTATCTCTGTTATCTTTGTTTTCTTTGTCATTGTTCCCCTTGACGTCACCCTACACCCAGACCCCTCACATGTCTGCCTTTATGGATAGCCTCGCTTCCTTATCCTTGACTTCCTATCACACCTGACGTCCCTTGTGACTCCCTTCTTGACTGACAGGCATTGCACCTTTACTATACATTGACTGCTGCCTTCTATGATACGTTCTGTGATGACTCATGACCGCATACTATACGCCATGCAATGGCTGCCACTTGGTCCTCTGACCACCGCGCGTCACTGATAGTTGACCCAAACTCTTGTCTTATCTCTGACGCCATACGATACCTGTCGCGCCCATATGTTCCTCATGGCGCCATCTGTTTACCTACTATGTTGCCCTGTTGTTGTCTCTTTGGGGCTTGTACTAGTATATAGGTCGTAGTCGGACTGGCTTGTACAGCAGTTCTGACTTCTTGTGTAATACCACATCAGTACTCACGAAACCGTCTTCGACTTGCCTTTGCGCTTAAGTCCCCTGCTCGCCTTCGTGCCTGAGCTCAGTTTTCTCTGACTAAGGTCGATAAGCTCTCGAAGCTAGATTGACTCTTATTCATCACCGGACTGAGTCCTAACCGACTCGCTCTACCAGAAACCCTGACAGATTGACTTTGAAGTACACGTCGTACTTAACGCCCCTGTGGTGGCGTTACAGGTTGGTTTTGTTGTGTCTTTCGGGGCTGCATACAATTGCGACTGAAATGTCCGTATCGCTGACAATTATAGCATTGTACTCCCCTGGTGTCGCGAGGCTGTCCTCATTGAATGTACCCTCCTCTTGGTACGTATCGCCCTCTTGGCCCTTGCGTATGGGGTCAGAAGTTCGGGTCGTTGGGGTTCATGTCTTCAGAGCCCGCGACCGCTATCATGGTGTTGTCGACTTCCCCTCCTCTTGCTCTGGCTTGCGCAGATGTGTCCATTGCGTCGGGGTGTGTGAGATGCGGAGGTGGGTAATACCCTCCTCGGTTCCCGGGACGATTCCGGTACTTCTCCAAGTTCTTCTTCCCTTCGTTGAAGTGATTTTGAAGATGGATGTATTGCTCCTGTCTCTTGAGGAGGGCCGCTTTCCATCCTTCGTAACTTTGCAGGTTGTCGAGCGTATAGCATTGCTCGTACAGTTTGCACGGGAGTCCTTTGGTGAATACATTGATCACCATTGGCAAGTCTGCTCGATAGCCAGCGTGTCGCACTAATTCCTCGAACCTAGACACATACTTGTCAATGTCCCCTCCTTCCATTCGTATTCCGTCTTGCAGCGCTGTTCGCGCTTGCTCCTGCTCCATTGTGTTTGTGAATCATCTTTTGAAGCTGCGGTATACGGCTTCCCATATTCATTCGTCATCTTCCGGTATTCCATTTGCAATTTGTAGCGTCAGCCATCTGGTGTGGGTGGTGATCCACTCGTTCAGATCGTCCCCTTCCAGGAAGGTGAGGAAGAGGATAGCGCGTGAGTAGGCTTCTCGCATTGTTTGCGTGTGGTGATTCATGCCTCTGTATAATTCCCACTTAGTGAGGAATGTTTCAGTAGCTTTTCTGTCACCACGAAACATAGGAGGGGGCTGCCCTTGTAGCTTGTTGTAATCCCCTCTTCCGTTAGGGTCTGCTCCTGGCAGTCCCCCGCCACCACCCCCGCTACCACCTCCGCCACCTCCTCCTGGTGCTGGTGGCCCTCCTGCTGGCGGTCATTGTGGTGGCATTCCTCCGGGATATCGTCCAGGGGGTCCGCCCCCTCGTGGAATGTTGGCGGGTATTCCTTCACCTTCCACATGTTGTCTTGCCAGGTAGCTCCATACTCGGCTTTGTTCTCTGTCAGAGGGTGGATCGGGTTGGTCAGGTCTGTACATTCATTGGTTCGCAAGTTCATCCAGGGTTAAGTGGTGACCCGTGTTTGGGTCGATGATTCGTTCTTCTGGTTGCAATGGCGTTGGCGCCCTTTCTTCTTCGCACTCGTTTTGTAGCCTTCGCTCAGCCAATGCGTCGGCTAGCCTATTTTCTTCTTCAGTGTACATGCGTGTTTCCGTAGCCATGACTGCGGGCGATCTGATGTTGATTTGTTCTGCTTGGGCAGCCAAAGAATTGATACGTATCTTGTCAAATCGTCGACGCTGTTGTTCTTCCTCTGCATCTGAACGGTCTCCTGCTTCGTCTTCTGTTGTAGTTGGTTCGGTAGAGCCTTCAGATGGTGCTGGTGCACTGTCGTCTTCTACACCGTCAATTGGTCCCCACTGGTCTCTGTGCACTACTTCGCTTCGTAAAATGTTGCAACCGTATTCAGGCCCTGTGGGTTGAAGTATGTCCCACCGTTCTCTGCGAGGGCTCCAAGCAACTTCTGTCCAACACGTATGTTCGAAATTGAACTCAACTGGGTAGACCCTCGATGGTCTTGTTGGTATATCCACCCAATATCCAGTGACGTTATTCACTGTACCCCACCACGCATTTCCAAGGTAGCGGACGGGGATGTTTCGATCTCCTCTTTGTTCGATTAAGTATTGTGCGAATACCCAACTATCGGCGGTAGTTTCGGTCGCCACATTGAAGGAGCTTGGTCTTAATGTTACGTGTCTACTGGCACGCGGCTCGACTTGAGCGATGGATAGGCGACACTACCAAGGACGACTTAGCAATATGACGGCTCTTGTGGCACGTGATCGTGAGAGTATAACAGCAAGCCCTGATTATGGGACAATACTGACTCAAGACTGATAACGATGAGGCAGACTCCCACTGAGAGGAGCACAAGACTTATCCCGACAAGGGATGATAGGACGAGTATAGGCAGAGTAGATTCAAGAAGACCAAGCTGCGGACTACGGCGCAGCTTGGCTAACCTTATATACATATACACGAGGGCTTTAAAGCGCCTCTTAAATGGTAAGTAACCAATCATGTATAGTATGGTTATCGTAAGTGTCCGTCCGAGTCATCCCTTATCGTACAATAACAGCCAATCACATACCTCATCCTTATCATATAGTACTGGGTTTATCGGAACCGTTATCTGTGAGTCATGTACCACCTATCACATGTCAGAAGTCTGGGGATACGAGCTACCCGGAGCCTCGCGTCGTAACAAGGGTCTTCTTCTTCGTCTGCGTCATCTAGCAAAGCCCTCATGGGGTCAGGGGTAGCCTTGATAACCGTAACTGGAGGTGTGAAAGTATGGTCCAGTCCGGCAGGGAATGGCTCCTGAGGAATCGCTCTAGTAGGGACTACAGGGGTTGGTTCAAGAGGAGGTGGAGATGATGGCGAGGTCACAAGTGCCTCGGTGGCAAGCTTTAGTAGTGGTAAGGGGGATGCAGTGTTGATAACAGAGTACGGAGTGTTAGGCGTTCGCGAGAAAGTAGGCAGGCCCTCTTCTTGTGAAGGAATAGTGAGGTTTTCGAGGATTCTCTCAGAGGGTCGACGGTGTGGAATAGTAGAGATGACGGGGGTAGACATGATAGAGGGTGAAGCCATGCCATGTGTTGTTGGTTTGGGGCTTCTCTTATATCTTTTGTCCAGCCCCTTCGGCGGTAGGATGTTGCCGGTAGAAGTCGGCGATAAGATCAGCTGAGCGTCATACATTTTCCAGGGGTTCCCACGAGCTGTCACTCATGGGAAAACCTTTCCACTGGACTAGAAATTGAGGTTTGCGCCCTCGGCCATGCAACCTTGATTGCAGGATGCGCTCTACTTCAAACTCTTCTTCTCCTTCAATAAGGTCAGGTGGAGGTCGTGCAAAGTTTTCCCCATGTAACTCCGTCTCCTTATATGGAGTGAGAAGGTTCGCATGAAATACGGGGTGAATCTTCCAAGTCTTCGGCAATTCCAGCTCATAGGAAACGTCTGATAAGGCCTTCTTGATTCGGAAGGGACCATATCGCTTGGGTGCTAATTTCGCGGTGGGGTAGAAGGTTCGAAGATTCGTCCCTTCTAGCCACACCTGAGCGCCCTCTTGATAGGGGATAAAACGGGTCTTGCCTCGGCCCGCCATCAATTGTTGCGCGTGTTTGATGCAATCTTGCACGTGCTGTCGTCTGATGACCATTTCTTCTAGTCATTGGTCTACGGATGGGGATGTCGTAGGCCTCAGGGTCCACGTCGTTCGCGGTTCCCAGCCCATGATAAGAGAGAACAGGGATTGTTTTGTAGTTGTGTTAGGCCACGAGTTATGAGCGAATTGTGCCACAGGTAGGGCTTCGGCCCAATTGTCTTGTTGCACATTACTCCAATGTCGGAGATATTGCTCAAGCCATTGGTTAGTTCGTTCTGATTGGCTGTCTGTCTGAGGATGATAGGCTGACGAGATATTTTGACGAATCCCTAGCGTGGTGCACAGCCCCTTCATGAAGGCCAATGTGAACCGGGGATCTCGGTCTGTGATGAGTTTTCGTGGGATACCATAATGAGGGTAAACATGGTGGAGATATAGCTGCGCTACTCCTTCTGCAGATATTGACTCGTTGCAGGGTATAAATATTGCTGCTTTTGAACAGTCATGGTCAGTGATGGTAAGGATGGAGTCATATCCCTTTGATGGAGGCAACTTTGTGATGAAGTCCATGGAGACTACTTTGAAAGGTTCCGCTTCTGGGTCTGTGGTTATAGGGAATAAATGTGGTTTCTGCCGATGAGGATTTATTTTGTTGGCTTAACACGTCGTGCATCCTTTGACGTACTCTTCTACATCTTTTCACATGTTGGGCCACCAATAATCTCGTCGTAAGAGTTCATAGGTGTTGGTAATTCCAGGGTGTCCCATGCTAGGAGTGTCGTGGAAAAAGGTGATTACCCCCCGCTTAAGATCGTTGTCCCTGACAATGACAAGGGCTTCTCCTTTCCACCATAGGCCATTTAATTTCTTCAAATTATATGGCTCTACCCATCGCAAAACATCTTTCTCATCGAGGTTTTGTGAAATTTGAGTCCAAATATTCATATCATGCATGTGTTATGATCCGGACACTTCAGTCCTTTCCCATGTATGTATCCACTTACCTTTGTTTCGGTTTTGTTATCTCTGTTACCCCCATTGGTGTGTCTCCCTTGTTCCATATGTGATTTACTTCATATTGTCTTGTGCTTCGGATAAGAAAACCTCAGATAACAACATTTACATATGTCTGTCCTTGTGTGTTCGTCTTTGTGACTTGAGCACTATATATATACTTGTACTTTACACTGTAGGAAGCCAGACTTGGCTTCGTTTGCAATCTAGCAACCTTGCCTTCGTACCTTTGGTGTGAACAGTCCTCCTCTCATCTTGTGAACCACCTCTCTCGACTCTAATCGAGTCAAACCCTCCTTCGAAGTCTTTGCAGTTGTACTATAACAACGCCACACCTGATTAACTTAGTTCGCCACCAAGATTAGGTGTAGAGAAGTGTCTTACACTTCGGACTAGGTGTCCTGCCACTAAGTCAGTTGTGCACATTGTGCATAACATCTATTAGACACTATTAGAGTCGTAGCATCACAGACAATAGACGTCTTTGCTCATCTACTAGTGTGTGTCTTCACAGACACTCTAAACCTTTGAACCACCTTTGCACAACGCCCCTGCTAGGGCGTAACAGCATGGATACTTCGACCGCGTGTGTAAACCGTTCGGCAGGAAGGACAATAACGTCATTGTTGTCTTCTTCTCCCGTTTCGTGGTTGGTTCTTCTTGATAACACATCCGTGCGACCGTTGCGGCATCCTGGGATATGCTTTAAAATGAAGTTGTATTCTGATAATTCCAGGAATTCACGTGCAACTTGTCGACTAATCTTCCTTGGCTCTTTCCAGTATTGGAGATTGGCGTGATCAGTATGAATGATGATTTTGTGAGGGGATCCTGCCAGATACATTCTCCAAGCTCGTAGTGCCTTTACTATTGCCAGCAATTCTCGGTCATAAATGTCGTAATTGCGTTCCGCTTGGCTCAACGATTCGGAGTGGAACGCTATTGGATGTACTTTTTTGTCTGGGCCTATCTGGTTTAGTACTGCCCCTATTGCGACGTTTGATGCGTCCACTTCTAGTTCAAATGGCTTCTCCAAGTCGGGGAAAAGAAGCACCGGCTCATCTCTGATGCATCGTTTGATGGCTTCAAATGCGTCTTGCTGCTTTTGTCCCCATTTCCATCCTGCTTCCTTTTTTGTCAGGTCATGAAGTGGCCGCACCTTTGCGGAGAATCCTCGGATAAACCTTCAATAGAAGTTGCAGAAGCCCAAAAAGGCCTGTACTTCCTTGAGGTTTTTCAGCGGTTGCCACTCTTGAATGCCTCGGACTTTGACCGGGTCCATCCGAATGGTCCCATGTCCAATTATAAGTCCAAGGTATTCCACTTGGCGTACCTCGAACACACACTTTTCTGGTTTAACATAGAGGTCTTGTTCCTCACAGATCCGCAGCACCTCGTGCAGTACTGCCTGGTGATGTTGTAGATCATCGGCCGTTGCTATCAGGATATTGTCCATATAGACAATTACTTCTCCCGTTAGGACAAGGGCTCTGAAGAGATCATCCATCATTGCTTGGAACGTTGACGGCGAGTTTGTGAGCCCAAAGTACATTACCAGGGGCTCAAAAAGTCCTTGGTTGGTTTTAAACGCCGCTTTCCACTCGTCGCCTTCTTTGATATGAACGTTGTTATACCCCCATCGAATATCCAGTTTTGAATATAGCCGTGCTCCTCGTATTCGGTCAATAAGTTCCGGAATTAGAGGGAGGGGGTACTGGTTTTGTATGGTAATATCATTGAGGCGTCAATAATCTTAGACTGGTCTTAGCTTTCCGTCCTTCTTTTTTATGAAGAAGGAAGATGCATAGGGTGATTTCGATGCTCGGATGTATCCTTTCTCTGTTTGTTCCGCAAGGAATGCAGTAAGTGCCACTCCCTCTTCTTGTGTCAGTGGGTAGATTTTACAGTCCAACGTAGCGGGAGCGGTTGGTAGCAGATCGATAGCATGATCCCATGGCTGCACAGGAGGGAACCGGTTGGAGGCTTCTTCCAAGAACACCTTGGCATGCCGTTGATACTCTTCTGGTACCATGTCTTCGAATGTCTGTTGGGGTTTTTTCAGTGCCTCTCGTTGCGCCAATTCTGATGCCGTAGTGGTTTTTCGTAGCCACGTGATATAGGGTTCTCGGTCTTCGTCCATCAACTGTTCCCATGCCTCCTCATCAAGTTCATACGTCTCCAATGCCCGAATGGAAGCTTCCATGGGCGTGGCTTTGTCTGACAAGTGCAGGCTAGTGATGACTACTGGCTGCCATTCTTCATCAAGTGTGGCATCTCCCCATCTTATGTTAGGTTCGAACACCATAAACCACGGGTATCCCAAGATTACTTCGTCTCTTCCTAGGTTCGTTACTAGGAAACGAAGCGTCTTCTCTTCTTTTCCGGTTCATACCATAAGATCAGCGTATTGTGTGATAGCGCCGTCTTGATTATGAGTTCCATCCACATTCCATATCCAGATAGGGTTAGTGGCGGTTCATGTTGAAATTTGAAGTCGTTTGAGTAAAGTTGTGCATATAAAATTGTCTGTTGCTCCTGAGTCTATCAGAACCTGTCATTCAGCCGTCACATGTGCAGATTTGAACAAAACTGGGACTCTCATTGATCGATATCTGCTATGGTACACGTTAAGATTGAGTGCTCTAGCCCAGGCCGCCGGGTTCAAGCGTCAGGAAAATCCTCTCTTCCAAATAGTTTTTCCACCATCAGATCGCGCACCTCTTGGCTCTGTGCCTTCATCGCTGCAATCTGAGCATCCGCCTGTTCTTCAACCGAAAGTACGCGATTAGACTGTATGGTGACAGAAGAGATGGCGGGAGTTGGTACACTTGAAGCCACGGAAGCTGATGGGGTGGTCATGGATAGAGCCACACGCGCACCTTTTTGTGGACAGTTACGCGCGATGTGCCCTTTCTCATGGCATCTAAAACATTTGCCATCCTTTTGAAGCTGGAGCTTGTCAGCGTCCGTGATTGTGACATTGGCTCAAGCTCGTCCGACGTCCATGGCGTTAGGGTCTCGCGTTTTTCCAAGGGCCTGCACCCATTGTTCTCGCGAGTGGGTTCCTTTCTTTCGCGACTTTCCCCCTTTCCCAAGTTGCTCCTTAAGGACAAGGTACTCGGCCTGCTGTAGTCTTGCGGCGTCTTTCCACTGTTCCCAGTTAATAGGATGTTGAAAATGGATGGCGTTAATGACTAACGCATTTGGTAGTCCATCTTGAAACATATCGAGCGTAATGGGGTCGTCAAGGTTGTATCCTGCTTTTCCAGCAAGGTTCTGGAATTGTGCGATGTACAAGTCGATGTCTTCTCCTTTCATTGTGAGGTTCGGGAGTGCTTTGTGTGCTTTAGTTTGTTCTGCGGTGTCAGTGTAGGCCTGAATGAAACGAGTGTGGATGGTGTCCCACAGATTATTTTCATTGTGGAGTACTCCATTATTGATCTGTCCCTCCAGCCATTGCGCTTGTTCATTGACCCAGTCGTCCACCAATGGTCCTCTGATATAAGATAAGAATGTCATAGCCTGTTGGTAAGGGATAGCTAGCTGATCCACATTGGGGTTCATCCCTTGATACAAAGTGAAGGCTCTAAGGAACGATTTGCTTTGTTCCCTACTGCCATCAAATTGCGGGGGTGGATTTCCTCCCAATCATCCATGCCCTCCTGGTGTGGGTGCTATCGGTGCGGGAGCAGCAGTGCCACCGCCATCACCACCACCACCACCACTGCCACCGCCACCGCCTGGGGCTCCTCCTCCAGGTGGCGGACCTCCTCTGGAAGCAGGAACTCCCCCTCCAGGTGGCGGACCTCCTCTGAAAGCGGGGACTCCCCCTCCAGATGGCGGACCTCCTCTGGAAGTGGGGACACCCCCTCCTGTTGCCGTGAGGGTCGTGCTTACTTGACTTTGCAACATTGTTGTACTGGGGAATGATGATGCTGGTAGGTTGGTAATGGGTACTGGAATACTTGGGGAATCTGGCTGGTCTACGTTAAGTCCTGCCCCTTTTGGCGCAAATGGTCCTACTCCTAAGTCGTTGGGTACAGGTCTAAATGTGTACCACTGTCCTTCAGTCTTGGAATATTCAATGAGGGCCCAAAGCCGTTTATCTTCCAGATAGTGGATTGGCTTGTAAGTGTTCTCTTTTGGTTCGAAGATGTAGTATCCTGAATACTCTTGACTTTCTCTCCAGACTGCTGATCCTTTGACTTTGTCTGAGAGTTCGTTGCTATGGAGGAGTTCAATGTATTCAGGGCTGAACTTGGTTCTACTTTGGCTGGATGAAGCCACGATGAGAGAGTTCTGACTTAATGTAACGCCACCACAGGGGCGTTAAGTACGACGTGTACTTCTAAGTCAATTGTCAGACGTTCTGGTAGAGCGAGTCGATTCAAGACTCAGTCCGGGGTTGAACAAGAGTTGAACAAGCGTCTGGGGCTTATCAACCTTAGTAAGGGAAGTCGGGCTCAGGTACGAAGACGAGCGAGTTTCGGGGACTCAAACGCAAGGGTGAGTCAAAGGGCAGTTTCCGTGAGAACTGATGTGGTATTTACACAAGAAGTCAGAACTGCAGTACAAGCCAGTTCGACTATGACCTATATACTAGTACAAGCCCCAAAGAGACAACAACAGGGCAACATAGTAGGTAAACAGATGGTGCTATGAGGAACATATGAGCGCGACAGGTATCGTATGATGTCAGAGATAAGACAGGGTCATGAGTCGACTATCAATGACACGTGGTGGTCAGAGGACCAAGTGGCAGCCAATGCACGGCGTATAGTATTCAGTCATGGGTCATCGCAGAACATATCATAGAAGGCAGCAATCAATGTATAGTAAAGGCGCGATGCCTATCAGTCAAGAGGGGGTCACAAGGGACATCAGGTGTGAAAGGAAGTCAAGGATAAAGAAGCGAGGCTGTCCATGAAGGCAGATATGTGAGGAGTCTGGATGCAGGGTGATGTTGAGGGGAACGATAACAAAGATAACAAGGATAAAGCTGTCCATGACGTACGAGGCGTGTGGGAGTTGAGACAAGTCGTATGAAGCAGGGGAAAGAGTCGCAAAGATAGGAATCCATGGATAGAGGGACGTGTGGCGTCAACTTCAGGGAAAATGGTAAGAAGTCCCCTTAGCAGTACGTCGCAAGGCAAGAAATCGTAACAATGTACGCACTAAAGGAATCCACAAGGAAATGAGATTCCTCATCACAGACATTGGGAACAAAGAAATCGTACTCGGATATCCATGGTTGGCCATGTTTGAACCACAGTTCACATGGAAATACGCCGCCATACATGAAAACATGTTGCCTATTGTTATCTGGTCCATAAACCCACGCATTACATGCCAACCAGTTATTGGTGCCACCATAACAGAAAACCTGACAAACGACAAACGAGAATGCATTGTAGAACAGTTGACAGAACAATGCACGCTCCGCACCACCACCACTGAGCTCGCAATCCAAGCACAACAGTACACCAAGGCAGCGACAATACCACCCCAGTACGAATGATTTGTGAAGGTGTTCAGTAAAGAAGAATCACATTGTTTCCCTCCCAAAAGAGTATGGGATCACGCCATTGAACTAAAACCAAATGCCCCGGCGGCACTGGATTGCAAGGTGTACCCACTCACGAGGCGGAAGATGAGGCCCTTCAGAAATTCTTAAGTGACGAACTTGCCAAAGGATACATTCGACCATTAAAATCCCCCTATGCATCACCCTTCTTCTTCGTCAAAAAGAAAGATGGGAAACTCCAGCCGATACAAGATTACTGGAAACTCAATGATGTTACCGTACGCAACCAATATCCCCTTCCTCTTATATCGGACCTCATCACGGACCTGAGCAATGCTGACGTATACACCAAACTGGACGTCCAATGGGGATATAATAATGTATGTATCAAGGAGGGAGATGAAGAAAAGGCGGCGTTCAAAACGCAGTACGGCCTCTTCGAACCTACGGTCATGTATTTCAGACTCACTAATTTGCCGGCAATGTTCCAAACAATGATGAACTTCATTTTTCGGGACGTCATACTCAAACACGAACCCCTTGGCACCACCTTTCGCGTCTATATGGACGACATTGGCATCACTTCTCGCGCTGGGCTGGAGGGTCACGTCGCCACGGTCAGCAACGTCCTTCAAGTTGCCCTTGACCACGACCTCTATTTCAAGCCCGAAAAATGCATATTCCATGCGCCCTCCATGGATTACCTGGGGGTAATCCTTGAAAAGGGGGTGACTCACATGGACCTGGCAAAAGTCGCAGGAATTCGTGATTAGCCAACCCCCAAAACTGTTAAGGATGTCCGTTCTTTTCTTGGTTTTTGCAACTTTTATCGCGCTTTCATTAAAGGTTTCGCCCACCATGCACGACCTCTAAACCTACTCACAAGGAAGAATGAGGAATGGATGTGGGGCCCGGCTCAGCAAAATGCGTTCGACAATCTCAAAGCGCGAGTAACGCAAGAACCAATACTAGCACACCTGTTACGTGTCTATCGGCATGCTGCTTGACTTGAGCGGGGAATAGGCAACACTACTTGGTGAATGACTTAGTGATATGATGGCTCCGTGGCACGTGATCGTGAGAGTATAACAGTAAGCCCTATTTGAGGGACAATACTGACTCAAGGTTAAGGGCGAGAAGGCAGACTCCTATCAGAAGGAGCGCAAGGCTTAGATCGATGAGGAACGATAGAAGAAATGAAAACTGGATAGATTCAAGAAGACCAAGCTGCGGACTACGGCACAGCTTGGTTAACCTTATATACATATACGTGAGGGCTTTAAAGCGCCTCTTGAAAGGTAAGCAACCAATCATGTATAGTACAGTTATCGTAAATGTCCATCCGAGTCATATAGTAAGAACCAATCACCTCTTCATTGCTTATCGTACAGTACTGGGTTATCGAGACCGTTATCTGTGAGTCACATACCACTATCACATACCACCAGCCCAGGGATACGAACTACCCGGAGTCCGGCATCATAACAACACCCAGTGTTAACGGACCAATTTGAGCTGGAAGTAGATGTGTCAGGTTATGCAATAGGAGGGGTCCTTCTACAGAAGAAAGAAGACGGGAAGAAACACCCAATCGGATACTTCTCAAAAACACTAGACCCAGCCCAGTGGAATTACCACGTTTATAACCTCGAACTACTTGCGATAGTAGAAGCACTCAAACACTAGAAACCACTGCTAGTGGGATCCCCACACAACATTATCATCCACTCTGACCACGCAAATCTGTTGTACTGGCGAAGTCCTCAAAACATTAATAGGCGGGTAGCAAGGGAAGTGATCGAATTATCTGAATATCCGATCAAAATAAAGCACGTTGCAGGAAGAGCCAATGGACGTGCGGACGCCCTCTCATGAAGAAGTGACTATGACACGGGCGACAATGACAACCAAAATGTAGTGGTACTCCCAGATCACATGTTCCTATGAACGACAAATGCAGCAGTCATCGAAACAACGAACACAGAGTACCCACAAGACGACACAATAATACAACATTGGATCAACGCCCATAGACTCATAAAGATAAACGGGGTATGGGTCAAGGATGGGAGGCACGTTGTGACTGGGGGAGTACACGAAAAACGTGAAATTATCGACGCTCACCACTCTCCCCCAGTGTACAGACATCCGGGCATGATGAAGACGGGTATGCTCGTGGCACGATGATACTTTTGGCCCGGCATGACCAAGGATATCATTGAATATGTCAAGGGATGCACAGAATGCCAGCAAAATAAGGTCAACATGCGACCAACTTGTGCACCCTTACAGCCAATATTTCCTAAACTGGAAGCAAAGCCATTTGAGGTGGTAGCAATGGACTTCATCGTTAAGCTCCCGTCTTCAGGGGGATATGACTCCATTTTAACGGTCACTGACCATGATTGTACTAAGGCAGCTGTCTTCATACCCTGCAGCAAGGACATCACAGTGGAAGAAACAGCCCAGCTATATGCCAAAAACGTGTTTGCGCGGTACAGGCTGCCCACTAAAATAATATCTGACAGAGACCCGAGATTTGCGTCCCAATTTGCGAAGGAACTGTGCAGGCAATTGGGAATCGACCAAAACATTTTGTCCGCGTATCACCCAAGAACCGATGGACAATCAAAACGCACCAATCAGTGGCTTGAACAATATCTGCAATTCCAAGTGGATTACCATCAAAAGGACTGGCTCCACTACTTGCCACTCGCGGAATTCGTGCACAACTTGTGGCCTCATGAGATAACAAGGAAGTTGTCATGAACCGTCAAACTTAGGTTATGACTCAAGAGTTCAGGCCGGTCCGGTATTATGTAATCAACTTCCTAATTAGGAAATCCGGGATCGGAGTTTGAAATTATACTCCGAGGGTCACATGACTTGTCATGTGATCTGCCATGTGATCAGACCTTGTGGAAGGTTCTACCATCTTCCACAACCTTCTACGGACTTCTACCAGTTTCCACAGTAGAACTGCGGAAAGGGTCACCAGGTCTCAGGGAGACTATTGCCATTGGATGGTATTTATAGAGCTTCTACAGTCTTCTACTAAGTTCTACAAAGGAACTGCAGAAAAGGTCACCAGGTCTCAGAGAGACTATTGTCATTGGATGGTATTTATAGAGTTTCTACCAGTTTCCAGAGTATTCCATTATGTAAGCACCATGTAGCCAGGTATATAAGCTAGAGCAATACAACGGACAGTCCCTCAGACTGTCCACTTGTGAACTCCCATTTGCAAGCTCATAGTCTTCTGCATTGCTCATCACTATTAATTTGCTCTGCCTTCTTGCCCTCTTGCATCTGCTTAAAGTCCTCCTCTCTGTCCTCCATCTTGCTCTTTTTTTTCGTCCCTCCTCTCCGTCGTCAAACCCCTAAGTGTCCCAAGTTGCTCCTGACTTACTGAGAGTAAGTCATCACAGAAGTCCCCTTTCAAACTTCTCATGGGATACCACCCTTGCGCTGATTGGACGGATAAGCTGTCTTCCATTCCCCAGATAACGACATGCCTAGAACAATTAAAGGAAGCCCGGCAGGAGGCACAATCGCTGATAACGAAGGCCCAGACCTGTGGGTCAAGCACAAAAATACACCAAGGTTCAAGGTTGGCAATCAAGTATGGTTAGATGGGCGCAACCTCAAAACCAACCAACCAAGTGCCAAGCTAGCAGCCAAGCGACATGGCCCCTTTTTGGTAGACCAGGTGATGTTGCCATACTCTTATCATTTGAAATTACCGGTTCAATGGAAGATCCACCCGGTATTCCATATCGACCTGCTCACACCTTATCGTGAGACTACCATTCACGGACCAAATTTCACGTGCCCACCACCAGATCTTGTGGAGGGAGAAGAGGAATACAAGGTTGAGAAGATCTTGGACACCCGGCTCTTTGGCAGAAGGCGCACTAAGCAATATCTGGTAAAGTGGCTCGGATACCCGGACTCGGAGAACCAGTGGGTCAACAAAGCTGATATCTTTGCCGAAGAAAAGATAAGGGAGTTTGAACAATTGAACTCTGACGCAAGGACGCATTTAAGGACCACCAGGACTGCTGAGTCGTTCCATCCCCCTTCATCTCATACTCTTCCCTCTTCTAACACCACTCCTATGGACTTTGCCTACTATGCCACTAAAACCGCTGAAGAGGTGTTCTCCACTGAACTGCTGGAGGGACTCATCACCCTCCCCGACACACAACAACGACTCCAACGGGTCCACGAAACCGGCAACACCGCCACCCTCGGATGGGAAACCATCGACAACAACAACAACAACAACAACAACAACAACAACAATGGATCCAGCGCAGGAGAAGGAGCCACTGTGGTCCATGCAACTGCAGAAGACGAGGGTATGGTGGTTGCCCCAATTACCCGAGACGAACTCGCCGCTGTGGAGTGCACCTTCCCCGGCCCTGCGCAGGCAACACTGTCCAAAGACACACTACAGCCCCGGCTGCTTACAGTGCAGAACGTTCCTGACTGTTACGATTCCGGACACTTTTCTTTGCTTACACTTTTACTTTGACTCATCTCCATCCATATACGTACAAGTGCCGGACTTACCTCACACTGATTACTCATATGACTCATTGCTGACTGATGCTTTGTTCTATGGCCTTCTATGGCGTTCTTTTCCTATTATCACATGTTACTGTACGATGACTCATTCCTAGGACCTGGATCCTAGGATTGCACCATCTGTTTGTGACTCTTTGGTGCTGTACTAGTATATAAGTCGTTCTCTACTTAGCTTGTACAGTAGACTCGACTTCTTCTTGAATCACATATATCTTCAGTCTCACGATCTTAGAGGGATTCCTTTCTGAGGATACCTCTTTGCCGCGGGCCTTCGTCTATTGCCTCGCTATCATTATTCAGAAGGACCTTCGAGTCACTTCCTCTCACTCTTGTTGAGCCCTGCTCCAAGTAGTATCACCGAACTTCGTCCTTAGACAGGACCATCGACTTCTATCCTGAACTTGACTTAGTTGCACGTCGCACGACTGCCTGTGTGAGCGTAACATTAAGTCGAGTCTCTACCTTTGAACCACGGTGGCTTCCCCAAAGAAAGGAAAAAGCCGTGCCGAAGCACAGTTCCAGTCCGAATACATGGAACGAACAAAAGAAGACACTTTATCCGACGCAATCAAAGGAACAGTTGTCTGGGTTGACAAAGGAGAAAACGAAGGGTATTGCATCTACGACCGAACTTCAGGATATACTCCAGTAGAATATCTTCAAGACCTTCGCAAGTGGGCAATCGTAGTCAAAAGCAATACAAGTGGACAGTGGTTTACCTTCCAATTAGCACCACCCCACTTTCAAACAGGACTGATTCGCTCAAACCGAAATCTTTTTGGCATACCCCCCGACCCACCAGTGCAAGTTGATGCACCAGAAGAAACAACCCAACCAGAAGAAACAACCCAACCAGAAGAAACAACCCAACCAGAAGAACCACCCCAACAACAGAACCAAGCACCAGATATGTCGCAAACACAAGTACAACCCACCCAAGCCTCAACTAGTACCACCACTCCATCTGCGCCCCTCGGAGGCAGCGGTGGAGGAGGAGCTCCTGCACCTGCACCAGGAGGTGGAGGAGGTGGAGGTGGTGGAGGTGGTGGAGGAGGAGGCGCACCAGGTGGAGCACCAGCACCAGGAGCGGTCCCAGCAGGCGCAGCCCCAGCAGGAGGAGGAGTACCCGATGGAAAACTCGGAGGAAACCCTCCTGCAGAGTTCAATGGGGATTGTGGACAAAGCAAAGCCTTCCTTCTTGTTACGACTCGGCTCGAATCCGGCTGTCGGGTAGCGCATATCCCCGGACTGGTAACATGTAATAGTGGTATGTGACTCACAGATAACGGCTTGATAAACCCCAGTACTGTATGATAAGAACAAGGTATATGATTGGTCTGCTACTGTACAATATCTATGACTCGGATGGACTATTACGATAACCATACTATATGTGATTGGTTACTTACCATTCAAGAGGCGCTTTAAAGCCCTCGTGTATATGTATATAAGGTTAGCCAAGCTGCGCCGTAGTCCGCAGCTTGGTCTTCTTGAATCTACTTTGCCTTCAATCGTCCTATCTTCCCTCATCGGGATAAGTCTTGCGCTCCTCTTGGTGGGAGTCTGCCTCCTAGTCCTTACCCTCGAGTCAGTATTGTCCCATGAATAGGGCTTGCTGTTATACTCTCACGATCACGTGCCACCGAAGGGCCGTTATATCGCTAAGTTGTCTTTGGTAGTGTCGCCTATCTGTTGCTCAAGTCGAGCCACGTGCCAGTAGACATGTAACATTAAGACCAAGCTCCCACTGTGGCGACCGAAACTACCGCAGATAGTTGGGTATTTGCACAATACTCCATTGAACGAAGAGGAGATCGAAACATTCCTACCCGTTACCTTGGAAACACGTGGTGGGGGACGATCAATAACGTTACCGGATACTGGGTGGATATACCCACAAGACCATCAAGAGTCTACCCAGTTGAGTTCAATTTTGAACATACGTGTTGGACCGAAGTCGCTTGGAGTCCTCGCAGAGAACGGTGGGACATACTTCGACCCACAGGACCCGAATACGGTTGCAACATCCTACGAAGCGAAGTGGTACACAGAGACTAGTGGGGACCAATTGACGGTGTAGACGACGACAGTGCACCAGCGCCATCCGAAGATAGTACAGGATCAACTACTACAGAAGACGAAGTGGGAGATCACCCAGACACGGAGGAGGAACAGCAGCGTCAATGGTTTGACGAGATACATATCAATTCTCTAGCTGCCCAAGCAGAACAGATCAATCTCAGGTCGCCCGCAGTTATGGCTACAGAAACACGCACCTACACTGAAGAAGAAAATAGGCTTGCCGACGCACTGGCTGAGCGGAGATTACAAAACAAGCGAGAAGAAGAAAGGGTGCCAATGCCATTACAACCAGAAGAACAAGTCATTGACCCAAATACGGGTCATCACATAACCCTTGACGAACTCGTGAACCAACGAATGTATGGACCGGACCAACCCGATCCACCCTCCGACAGGGAACAGAGCAAAGTATGGAGTTACTTGGCAAGACAACACGTAGAAGGTGAAGGAATACCTCCCAACATCCCACGAGGAGGAGGACCTCCGGGACGATACCCTGGAGGAATACCGCCGCAACGACCACCCACAGGAGGACCACCACCGGCCGGAGGTGGCGGCGGAGGTGGTGGCGGAGGTGGTGGTGGAGGCAGTGGACCACCAGGGATGGACCCCAATGGAAGAGGGGACTACAACAAACTACAAGGGCAGCCCCCTCCTATATTTTGCAGTGACAGAAAAACCACTGAAACGTTCCTCACCAAGTGGGAATTGTATGGGGGCATGAACTGCCACACGCAGACAATGCAAGAAGCCTACTCGCGTGCCATCCTATTCCTCACTTTCCTGGAAGGAGACGACCTGAACAAGTGGATCACCACCCACACCAGATGGTTAATGTTACAAATCATGAATGGAATACTGGAAAACGATGAACGGATATGGGAAGCCGTATACCGCAGCTTCAAAAGGCAGTTTACGAATACAATGGAGCAAGAGCAAGCACGAACAGCGTTACAAGAAGGGATACGCATGGAGGGAGGAGATATCGACAAGTACGTGTCAAAGTTCGAAGAACTAGTACGGCGCGCTGGCTATCGAGCAGACTCACCAATGGTGATCAACATATTCACCAAAGGACTCCCGCGCAAATTATATGAGCAATGCTACACGCTCAACAACCCACAAAGTTATGAAGGATGGAAGGCGGCCCTTCTCAAAAGGCAAGAACAGTACATACACCTTCAAAACCACTTCAACGAAGGAAAGAAGAATTTGGAGAAATATCGAAATCGCCCCAGAAACCAAGGAGGGTACTTTTCACCCCCACACCTTACACATCCTGATGCAATGGATGTGTCCGCGCAGGCTAGAGCAAGAGGAGGAGAAGTCGACAACAGTATTGCGGCGGTTGCGGGCTCCGAAGACATGAGCCCCAACGATCCGAACTTCCGACCTTATACTCAAGGATCAAGGGGGCGATACGTACCCAGAGGAGGATACGTCCAGTGACAAGGGGGGCAACCCCGTGATACCAGAGGAGTACAATGTTACAATTGTCAGCGATATGGACACTTCAGTCGCGATTGTACGCAGCCCCGAAAAACACGACAGAACCAACCACCACCAGCTCAAGTTCACGCCACTATGAATCTAACACCACAACAAGAAGCGGCGCAGGTACTCCAAACAATCGCCAACAAGAGCGACGAAACTTAAGAACTGGTGATGAAAGGAATATGGGAGAGAGAGGATTTTCCAAACGCCTGAACCCGGTGGCCTGGGTGAGGGCAGTACATTCTCGTGATGTTGTAATAGTAACTACGCGATTCCAGTCTATGCACATTCCAGTTTTGACTCGCACACATCATGCAATGGCCGACATACAAGCTCTAGTGGACAGTGGAGCCACCAATTGCTTCATGAACTACAAGTTTGCAAAAAAATTAGGGTTAGGGCTGGTACCCCTGGAAAAACCGCGCAAAATATGGAACATTGGTAATACGGAAAACAAAGGGGGGTCCATCACTCATTATGTGGACCTCGATGTACGCACTAAAGGAATCCACAAGGAAATGAGATTCCTTATTACCGACATCGGCAGTGAAGACATCGTTCTGGGATATCCATGGTTGGCCACATTTGAACCATGATTCACGTGGCGATATGCCACCATTCATGAAGACATGCTGCCCGTGGTAATCCGGTCCATGAATCCCCAGATAATGCGCCAACCGGTCATTGGCACTACCATTGTGGAACCGCTCCTTGCTCAAGAAAAGGATGTGATCGTCCAACAACTCAAGGAGCAATGCACCATCCGTACGACGGCAACGGAACTTGCCATTAACGCAAAACAATACACGAAGGCCACAACCTTACCACCACAATATACACAATTCGCAGCACTCTTTAGTGAAGAAGAGTCACGACAATTTCCCCCCAAGCGGGTTTGGGACCACGCCATTGACCTCAAGCCAAATGCGCCAGCAGCACTGGATTGTAAGGTATATCCCCTTACGTGACAGGAAGATGAAGTGCTCCAGGCATTTATTACCGACGAACTGAAAAAGGGGTACATATGACCCTCTAAGTCACCCTATGCATCCCCTTTCTTCTTTGTCAAGAAGAAGGACGGCAAGCTCCGACCTGTACAGGACTACTGAAAGCTAAACGACGTAACGGTGCGAAATCAATACCCCCTTCCACTAATCACCAATCTCATCACGGACCTGAGTAACGCGGGCATCTATATGAAGCTCGATATCCGATGGGGCTACAACAATGTTCGCATCAAGGAGGGGGACGAAGAAAAAGCGGCTTTTAAAACACGCTATGGACTCTTTGAACCAACGGTCATGTACTTTGGACTAACCAACTCTCCGGCTACGTTCCAGACCATGATGAATTTCATATACTGTGACACTATCCTCAAACACAAAACGCAGGGCACCACAATCCGTGTTTATATGGACGACATCGGCATCACATCTTGCGCTGGTCTTGACGGCCATGTGGACGCAGTCCGCGATGTCTTACAGGTTTGCCAAGGACCACGACCTCTACTTCAAACTCGAAAAATGCCTTTTCCATGCACCCGTGATGGATTACCTGGGGGTAATCCTTGAAAAGGGGGTAACACGCATGGACCCTGCAAAAATCGCGGGCATCCGTGATTGGCCCGTCCCTAAAACTGTTAAGGACGTTCGCTCCTTTCTCGGTTTCTGCAACTTTTATCGCGCATTTATTAAAGGTTTCGCACACCATGCACGCCCTTTGAACACACTCACGAAGAAAGGGGAAGCATGGAAGTGGGGGACAAGACCAACAAGTAGCGTTTGACACGCTTAAAGCGCGAGTAATGCAGGAACCCATATTGGCGCACCCGGTACTGACAGACCAGTTTGAACTGGAAGTAGATGCCTCAGGATACGCCATAGGGGGGGTCCTCCTGCAACAGAAGCAAGATGGCAAAAAACACCCGATCGGATACTTTTCAAAGATGCTAGACCCGGCTCAACGCAACTACCATGTATACAACCTCGAACTATTGGCGATAGTCGAGGCGCTCAAACACTGGAAACCCCTGCTAGCGGGCTCCCCACATGACATTATCGTTCATTCAGACCACGCAAACCTGTTATACTGGAGGAGCCCTCAAAACATTAACAGGCGGATAGCAAGGGAAGTAGTCGAACTGTCTGAATACCTAATCAAAATAAAGCACGTAGCAGGACGAGCAAATGGACGTGCTGACGCACTGTCAAGACGCAGTGATTACAACACTGGGGACAACGACAATCAAAGCGTAGTGGTACTCCTGGACCACATGTTCCTCCCGGACCACGGGTACGATATCCGTCGAGGCCACAGAAGCGACCGAACAAACACAAGATGAGACACAAATACAACAGTGGATCAATACGCACAGACTAATGAAGATTGATGGGGTATGGTACAAGGAAGGCCGACGCGTTATTACCGGGGGAGTATCCAAAAAACGCGCAATTATCGACGCTCACCACTCTCCCCCAGTGTACGGACATCCAGGCATGACAAAAACTGGCATGCTTGTGGCTAGACGATACTTCTGGCCAGGAATGACCAGAGATGTGGTAGAATACATCAAGGGATGCGCGGAGTGCCAGCAAAACAAGGCCAACACACGACCTATCCGCGCCCCTCTCTCCCCTATATTCCCGAAAGAAGATGCGAAGCCCTTTGAAACGATAGCTATGGACTTCATCATTAAGTTGCCATCATCTGGGGGATATGACTCGATACTTACAGTCACTGACCATGACTGTACCAAAGCGGCGGTGTTCATACCATGTACTGAGGATATCACTGCAGAAGAAACCGCTCAACTGTATGCTAAAAACGTATTCGCACGATATGGGCTCCCAACGAAGATCATCTCGGACCGCGACCCACGATTCGCCTCAAGATTCACAAGGGAACTATGCAGGCAACTAGGAATCGAACAGAATATCTCGTCAGCATACCACCCCTGGACCGACGGACAATCATAAAGAACGAATCAGTGGCTGGAACAATATCTACGGTTCCAGGTCAACTACCATCAAAAGGACTGGCTCCATTATCTGCCACTAGCGGAATTCGCGCATAACTTGTGGCCCCACGAGATAACAAGGAAGTCCCCTTTCGAACTTCTCATGGGATATCACCCTCGCGCTGATTGGATGGATAAGCCATCCCTCATACCTCAGATAACAACACGCATGGAGCAACTAAAAGAAGCACGGCAAGAAGCGCAGTCGTTGATAACGAAGGCCCAGACCTTGTGGGTCAAACACAAAGATACGCCCAAATTCAAAGTCGGCGACCAAGTATGGTTAGATGGGCGCAACCTCAAGACCAATCAACCGAGCACGAAGCTGGCGGCGAAGAGGCACGGACCGTTTATGGTAGACCAGGTGATGTCGCCATACTCTTATCGCCTGAAATTACCGGCTCAATGGAAGATCCACTCGGTGTTTCACATCGATCTTCTCACACCTTATCGTGAGACTACCATTCATGGGCCAAACTTCACACGTCCACCGCCGGATCTTGTGGCGGGAGAAGAGGAATACGAGGTCGAGAAGGTTCTGGACACTCGGCTGTTCAGCAGAAGGCGCACGCAGCAATACTTGGTCAAGTGGCTTGGGTATCCTGACTCGGAGAATCAGTGGGTCAACCGAGCCGATATCTTTGCCGACGACAAGATAAGGGAGTTTGAACAATTAAACTCCGACGCAGGAGCACATTTAAGGACCACCAGAACTGCTGAGTCGCCCCATCTTCTTCCATCCCATGAACATTCCTCTCACCACTACCATCATCCCATGGACTTTTCGTACTATGCCACTAAAACCGCTGAAGAAGTGTTCTTGGCGGAGTTATTGGAAGGACTCATCACACTCCCTGAAGCCCAGTGAAGACTTCAGCGTGTCCATGAAACCGGCAACACTGCCGCCCTCGGATGGGAAACCATTGACGACGGCGACGACGGCAACAGCAACGACGACGGACCCAGCGCAGGAGAAGGAGCCGCTGTGGTCCATGCAACTGCAGAAGATGAGGGTATGGTGGTTGCCCCAATTACCAGGGACGAACTCGCCGCTGTGGAGCATGCCTTCCCCGGGCCTGCGCAGGCAACACTGTCCGAAAGTGCATCACAGCCCCGGCTGCTTACAGTGCGGAACCTTCATGACGAAGAGGAGCGTCGCCCTGGATCTTACAAGAACCCTCTCGTCGTGGGAGAAGATACGAGCGACTCCGAACCCCCTACCAGTACGATACCGCCTTCAAGCCGACCATGAAGAGGGCCAGCGGAGCTGTGGTGGTACACAGCGCAAGCATGGACGAACGAGCAACTCGACGCCGCAAGCGCCGCGAGGTGTGAGAAGCTGCTGAAGAGGCATGCTGAAATAAAGTGGCTGCACAAGTTGCGACTCAAGAATTCGGGACGGTAGATTGGGAGATGGATCTTTACCCAGCTGAGCACCCCCATATCACCTACAGACGATTCGAACACCTTACCCGACGACACCCCATTCGCCGCTACCACCAGTGGGGA
>WTXK01000328.1:0-53626 GCA_025769895.1 Lactarius psammicola | reverse complement strand
AGGACACCGTAGCAACACATCGGACCGGTGGGCAGCTAGGTCGGCCTGCTCGAACTTCATCGCGTCATTTGCCGATGATATCATCCTCATAGTCCCTGTCGTTCCCCTGATTCGGGAACGGCGGTGGGCGGGGTGTCGCCGGGAATGTCCTGGAATGGCGACTTCCAATAGGTCGGGAAGGGCATATGCTCGACTCGAAGACACAACAAGACCTCGCCTAGAACCGCTTGTTTGTATAAGAGTATCGGAACACCGGTGTTCTTGAAACAAATGATTGAGTGCCAAGAAGGGCTTGACTCGGAGTCTCAAGTTGAAGCTGAAGCTGAAGCCTTGTTGTAGGCACGTTCCGGGACTGTTCCGGGCGGGCAACGACCTACTGGGTCCATTATTACATAAACCGACCCAATCCATGCCGATAGATAAACAAATTGGATTATGCACGAGAACTCCGAGCGGAGGGAGGGGGGGCGTTGTTCTGAGTAGGGAAGGACCCGGGGAAAAAAAAAATAGGGATCGCACGATGAGAAACGACCTGAAATGCATACATGGGTGTCTAGGAATGGCAGTGATACGGAAGTGGGAGTAGAAAAACATAAGTCAAAGGTTGCAGAGCGACACGAACGTTCGTGTCGGGGTACAGAAGGTGGCGGCGTGCATCGTGGAGAGGCAGATTCTATAGTGGGTGAGCGACGAGATAGATGGGATACCGAAGTGCCCCGCTAGCCGGTTGTGCGGGTTTGCATTCGGCTTTTGTGAGACTCGGAGAAGTGGAGCGCCATAGCTCAGCGCTCAGCGCTCAGGGTTGGAGTCGGGATGGGGGAAAAATGGAAAAAAAAAAAAAAAAAAGAAACCACCGGAATTAAGAGAAGCCAGTTGACTGACACCCAGCGTTCCCCGAATCTACTTTAGCACACCCTCCATCTTCTCAAGGCCAACTACGACGCCCTCGATAAGGATCATCACGCGCCGAGGAAAGAATATCCGCCCGCCGCGCACTTCACCATCTCTCTCTGTCTCATCTTCGCTCTCCGCAGCCGTGACGTTGAACCGCTCACGGTGCTCGCGCCGGCGCCGGGCTCGACTGCGTGCGCGCACATTACGCTGGTGCCGTAGCTCCTGTTCTAGCGCGAGAGGGAGCGCGAGGGTGATTCGTGCAAGGCGGAGTGAGTGAGAGACGAGCGCGAGGTCGAAGGGAAAAGTAAGAGAGCTTGGCGAGGGAAGCATGAGTGTCAAGGAGGTGGGAAAGGGTCGAAATCACTGTGTGAGTAAGGGCGCGGCAGGCTGATGGCACGGTGGGAATGTGCGTGAGTGTGTGAACGCGTGTGGGAGGGAGGTGAGCGGGTAAACTCACTGAGGACGCGATCGCGCAGGCCTTGAAGGGTAAGAAGGATGGAGTCAATCCCTTCGTCACCAAGTCGTAGTGATGGGCTCAGGTCGTTAATTCCCCCTGGACAAATGTGGTTTGTCGTTTCATCTGCAACGAAGCCTGCGCGAGGGGGACTTACGCAGCAATGTGCGCACCATTTCTAGATCACCGTCCAGAAAGTCATTAAATATACCAACAACGACACTCCGCAGCGTCTCTTCGGCGCGCATAGTTGCTCCGGGGGTGTTGCAGGAAAATTCATGTGAGGCAGGGTGCGAGTCGTAAATCCGCTTGGAGGCAGGGTTGGAGAGAACATTATACGCGACGGAAACTTTTTGGAACGCGTATGTTGCTTCAGGGTTATCAGGAAATTTGCTGCCAGATGGAAGGGTGGTGGGAAAATATTTCATATAGGTAGATCGGAAGGATGGAATAGAGGCGCTCACTCAGGATGACAGGCCCGACTACGAGACAGATACGCTCGTCTGAGTTCCATCTTATCTGATGCGGCTGCGCGAGACCAAGCCGAGAATGTTGTATAGGTCTTTCTGTTCAAGTATGTCTGTGATTTCTTGCCGGCGTCGATGCCTGCTTCGCGAGGTGTCGGGCTGGATGGTCGGGGTCGGAGAGTCGTCCGAGTGATCCGTAGATGACTCCTCCGAGCCGTCCCAACGCAGTGATCTGGTGTAAGAATGAGAGAGTGTGGAGGTAGAAGGTTCCTCTATGTGGAGTTCATCGTCGATAGGGAGATAGAAGTATTCTGAAGCTGCGATGAAAGGTGAATACATTATTCAGTGTTAATAACAGTCGAAGTTGGCAGACCTGATGATAGAACGGAACTAAGCATGGAAAATTAAAAGTACAACACTAGCGATAATCCTGTGTAGTGCGCGGCCCACAGATTTGTCGGAATATTGGATGCGGCGGGCAAAGATACGGTGATATAAGCTGCACGTTGAAGCTCGTGTTCTGTCCCCCTCTCTGCATGTGATTCTACCAGGGTCACGTGATATGACGCATTTGGTCCCTCACTCTCACACTTCCTAAATTGTGACTGAGGATCCCATGTTGTGCGCCTTTGCGTTTCGAGAGCCAAATCCCGATTGTCGCGGGTTACAATGACCCCCTGCGCAAATGCGATGGTCCTAAGCGGTCTCAGACACAAAGTAAGTTTTTGGTGGATGGAACCGTTCACCACACCGATTCGGGAGGCTCCGGGACTGGACAACTCGAGGCTCAACGGTTCATTATTTAAGGGAATTTGCATCGTGTGGTTCGGGGGTGCCACATCAGAAGATGACGGGAAGGGGCGTGGAGGTCAGGTGCAAGGGAGGCATGTCCGCACTACTCGGCAATAAAGCGCCCGCAGAAAAGGAGATCATTCGGGCCAAATCAGCTGAGAGAAACGCAGGCCGTGGGCCAGTAGAAATGCATCGACCGTTGCAAGGTAAAGAAGAATTTCTACCAGAATATCTGCGTCGTCGTCTGTGGCCCACAGGCTCAAGCATGACGCGGACTGCAATCTTAGAGGACCAGAGTATATCTGCGCTGGTCACCAAAATGTAAAAACAGCAAGGGACAGATAAGAGTGAACGAAAACTGGACGAGTAAGGATCAATGCGAATGGAAATGTGCAGTGCTAGCATCAACGGGAGTTTGGGGGGGGGCGGCGGTGAAGCCACACAGCCCAAGCTAACCCTGAGGGCTTTTTTGGAGAGAAGACGAAGACGGAATGTGCCGACAAATTAAATTATGTAAGCTCCAAAGGGTTGCCGCCATCTGTCTACCACCGCGGGCCACGGCCTCAAAAAGGTTGGAGCGTGAGCGTGAGCGGGGCCGGGTTCTGCATCTGTGTCTGCGTCTGATGCAGAACTAGAGAGAAATCGAAATCCATGGCGGAATTGGGGGAGGGGTCTAGGTCCAGTAGCATGGTGAGGAAGTGGCCGGGATGATGAAATAAAATAATAAATAATCAAAATAATTATTATAAGTGAGTGAAGAAGGAAGATTGTAACTCCGCCGTGACTTGCAAGCGAGCCGTGTCGTCCCCGTACGTAGGACAACAGCTCTTGCCTCCCACCGTCATCCCCTCCATCTCCTCCGTCGCTTCCTTCCCTGCTCTCCCCTCCTGCTGCTCACCCCGGGGCTATTGGACTCGCTGTCGGCCCATCTATCTTTCCTGCATTTCGTCCCTTAGACCTATCCATCCGTCCCTCTCCGTTTCATCCTCCGCCCTATGAACGATGTCCGATCGGCTGCCTAATTCATACCCTAACTTCCCAAACAACTTTCCTCAAGGCCTTTCCTCTCAGCAGGCCCAACATCGCCCACCGCAACAATTATCATCACTTGGCACTCAGCCCACACTTACCGGAATCAGAAAACCTGAGGACGCTAGGGTATGGCAGCAGCAGATGCAGCAGCGTCAGCAGCAGCAGCAGCAACAGCAACAACAACAACAACAGCAGCAGCAGCAACAACAGCAACATTCAGGTGGGGAATCGATGCATGTGACCATGCCGCAACAGCAGCAGCAACAGGTGTGTCTCGCCGTTACTCACCTGTCTTCCCCCCTTCCCTCGTATCCGCTTGAAGTAGCGTAACATCTGTGTTTTTTCTCCCTTACTGTATACGTTCTTAAGTCAATCGTTCCTTCACCTGTGACTCCCCTCTTCATCAGCGCCGCTGGCTTGTGGGTCACACCGGTTTGACATCCAAATCGTGTGCTTAGTCAGCAGCGGTGCACACTCATCTCGAATCATTCTCTACGCGCTTACTATCCACAATTTTGCTTACATCCGTTTCAAGACTCAGCTTCTACAATTCTTGCGTGGTCAAATTGCGCAAGGTCTCATGACGCGTGAGCAAGCACAAGAGCGCTTTAATTCGTTACGGACGTCTGCAGCCCACGCCTTCCAGGAGCAAAACGTACCTCAACAAATCCCGTCAGGGTTTATCACTAGTGGGATGGCGGGAGGCTCTGCACAACAACAAATGGCTGCGCTCTCTCAGCGTTCACAGGCTCCAGCCAGTAATCCGATTAATTCCTTTCAGCGCGTCATGCAGGCACAACAAGATACTCTCAATGCTCGTCAATTAAATATGCTGGTTGCGCAAGGTCAGCAACAGCAGAACGGCTTTGCTTCTAGAATGGGTCAAAATCTTCACCCTCCTGGAATGGGTCTCCCTCAGGGACAAGGATCGCTCCAACAAAATTTCATTCAACACTCTCCTTCCGTCCCCCCTGCGAATCTCCAGTCTTCTGCGGCACCTCCTACATCGCAGCCTACCCCACTGGGCGGGCCACAGCCGCAAGGTCAACATAAGGCTCTTGTCGAAATGCCAGTACCGCAGCTTACCAGTTTTTACGCCCAACTGATGAGAGCTGTGGAGGAAGGAGAGAGGAATTTCAATGCCGCTGGTAATACTGGTGGCGAAAGCGACATGCAGCGCCAAGCTCTCCGAGCAAAGCTCGACCAGCAGAAACAATTATTGATCAACATTCGGGACTTGATTAACTTGAAGAGACAAGGGTACGCCTGGATTTTGACTTATTGTAGGTGACCCCTCATGGCAATTTAGTGGCGATCCTGCGCAGCAAGCCGTGAATGGAGCACCGTGGTTAGGGGCAGGCCAAAGGGCCACGGGGCTTTATCCGGTGCCTGAACGACCCATCCAACACAGTCCCTTAAATCAGGCGTCGGTCAACCAGATTCAGCCACAACGGAGAATTCCCACGCCGCAGCAGAGTTTCGTGCCTTCGGTGACAACTCAATCGAACTTGACTCAAATGTCACCTCATGTATCTGGCAATGGTTTGCCTTTCAATGGCGCGCTCGCACAGATACCTGGCGCTCCGCCACAGCCGCCACCACAGGCCCCGCATCACCCCCCACAACAGACCATTCAATGCAGTAAATTGCCCCCGCTTCCCGAAGACCGATTCAAGCTCCTTTTTGCGCAGTTCGCCAACACTACAGGACTCAGGCTAAATGACCGGGACTTCGTCATCGACGGCCGACCAGTTAGCCCTTGGGCATTACATAGAGCTGTTTTCGCGCGGAACGGCTTCGACTCGGTATGTCCTCGGTCTCTTTGACCTTACTTTCGATTTATTTTTGTCTAGGTTACTGGAAACGATGAGTGGCCCGCTGTCGGCGCCGCCCTGGGATTTCCCCCGTTCACTGCAGGGGATCCTAACCAACCGTTGCGGTGTGCGCCTACCATAGCGCATCGCTTGCAACAGTTATATAACGATACTTTGCGCCACTTCGAGCAGGCCTATATTAACAACGTTATTGCCCGACTGAGGAGCTCACAGGCGTTGAGTCAGGCGTCTGCCCAGGCTTCCCAGCAGCAGGCACAGCCACACCAACCGACCGATGCGGATTATCAGGCGCTTTTGGCTAGCATTCCATCGGGCTCATCTGTCATGACCGCCGATGCGATGAGCATCTTGCCACGATTTTCGCATACATCTGGTGCTGAATTAGAGGCGCACCATGTTCCATCGCACATTGTCGCATTTGTGGAGCAGCATAGAGACAATTTACAACGTGCGGCACAGGATCAGAACGGGTTTCGGGCTGGTCTTACATCCACCAAGAATCCACTCGACACTCGCGCTCAGATTAACCAGGCGTCCGCATTTCAGGGCGTGGCTCGCCCCCCACCACAGCTTATTCCCAATCATACGCCGCATCAGTTGTCACGGCAGGCACTTGCGCAAGCACAGGGTAAACCCAATCCTTTACAGCCAACCCAACTGATCAATAATGGTGTTGGCCTACTTGCCCGACCACCGACGGCTCAGTCGATGGGTGCCTCCAGCATGTCCTCGATGGGAACTCAAATTACTGGTGCGGGCTCAAACGGCGGAGCACAGAGCCAATCCGGGTCTATGTCCGCTCCTATGTCTGCGCCATTGACACAGGGCGGCGTGAACGGTGTGGCCTCTAGCTCGATCCTTACCCAATCTGCGGGAGCTGTGCCAATACGACGGCCAACGGCAGAGGAGGTCAACTCTGCAAAGAGATGGGTTGATGAGCAGAGGAGAACAGCTTTTAATCGTAGTTCGTATAATCACTTTTTCGTTCAATTTCACTTTTCTAATCTGTCTCGTTCCCCCACTTCAGGCTTCGAGGGGGTTGCCGGCTCTCCGGTTCCAGAGAGCGAAATTCCTGAGTACATCCGAAATCTAGAACGTCTTGATATGGTGCTGGGCAACATTGAGAGGTATATACATATTGCATTCGCTGCTCTGAAGAAAGAGGACGTTGTCCGAAGAATGTTCGCCATGGTCAGCTAATTCGTTACTTACCTGGAGGACATAGCTGACGTCATCGGACGCGTGATAGATGGCCCCTACCAAATTCCAGCTAGAGGAGAGTAAGAGACCCAATCCACGATATGTACTCGAGCTCCATACCATTCGAGGGATGATCCAGGAGGCGGATAACATGGACAAGGGTCTAAGGACCGTCCTTGGTCTCAAGTTGTCGGCACAGAGTGCACCAGTGCCGCAACAACCGCAACAACCACCTCCCATGGGTCCCACTCCCTCATTTGCTCAACCCGCTCCTCCTGCTGCGCCACCTTCTACTGTAGGTGGATCCCGTCCGCCTCCCACCCCTTTCCAAACGGGACACCGAAAGAGGCCATCTCAAGCACAGGCCCCTGGAGCGATGATGTCGACACCGACACCGCCACCAGGTCCAACCGTCTCTACTCCGACTCCGCAAGCAGCGACACCTGGTATCACAGCCCCGTCTCCACAGACACCCAAGTCCCCCAAAGGGAAAGCTGCAGCGAAACCGAAGGCCCAAAGTCGTCGCAAGGTGTCAAACAAAGGCAGCGGCCTTGAAACGGTATCATCTGCCCCCACGGTCGTTTCGACCCCAACGTCTTCGACGCCTGTGGATACGAAAGGCGGTGTAAAGAGGGTCCGTGAGGACGAGACCGACGGTGCTACGCCGGGGGTCGCATCTGCGCCATCTCCGAAGAGGGTGAAGTCGGATTGGCAGGGTTCACCCAATGAAGAAGCGCGGAAACGCGACGAGCAAGCCGAGAATGTCAAGACTGACGAGCAGGCGCTGGCATTTTTTGAAACCGTCACAAAGTTCATAGACGAAAACCCAGAATCCGCTGAAGCAGCTTCAAATGCGTTGGACGAGATCCTTCGTACCTACCCACCGGCGCCGGACATTGACGACGCTGCCATGGCATCCTCCTTCCATTTTGGTGATCTTCCGCCAACATCACCACATCCACTTGGGAATGACGTATTTGGAGAATTCATCGATATTTCGGCTTTTGACGATACTCCTACCCCGGATCTCGTTGCGGGTTCGTCTACGAATCCCAGCCCAGAGTCTACGTCTGATCAGGACCACCCTCACACGGGCCACGCAGGTTCTTCTCCCCAGATTCCCAGCGTAAAGACGGAGGACACCACGTACGAATTACTTCGTCCAGGCGTTTGGAAAGAAATCTCAGGCGGGGATGCGATGTTCCACCAAACACCAGGATGGAAATGGGAAGGCCATATGGACACTCCGGATCAAGCTTGGCTTATCTCTACCTCATAGACAAGGCGTCTTTGAATGGACCACCATCTCCGACAGCCCGGTTTTCTTCCTATCTATTACTTGCTTCTCTTTCTCTCTTTTCCGGTCTTGTGTTTATCTCCTGCTCAATTATCGTATGACTGCTTGCCTCCCCTTCCCCTTGTGGATTTAGTTGGATTTCGCCCATGTGCTCATTTTTTGTCGGTTTATGTGCTGCCCCCCGATCCCCCCACCCCGCTTCAATTTCGTGCGTACATATATCATCTTGCGCGTATCCCTTGCCCTAGTTTTTCTTCTTTCCTTCACTTTTTGTCGGCCGCTCTCTGTATTTTTACGTGTTGTTTGGCTTTCTTTCGATACCGAGGATTCCTTGCCGATGTTGTGATGAGTATATCTTAACGCGGACAAAGTACCTCTGCATCCCCTGAGAGTATAGCATCCGGGGAGTGTGTGAATGTAACAAAGTAGTAGCAGAGGTGAGCATATAGACTCCGATCACACTCCCAACTGCAAGTGGGGCGGCCTCAAGCTCAAGTGGCACCTTGGAGTGCCGTGGGCGTTCTGCGTGCTCTCCGCTCTCGGGTCTAGTTTACCCATGTAGATCATAGTCCTGCGCCAGCCCCGCCCCAAGATTATAAGACCCAGTGTGACCACCGAAGTAAAACCGATCCTTGTAACATCCCTGATGCGAAACTCGAAGCTTGACGATAACGTGGGGGTAGATCTAGTGCGTACTTCGTTTAGGTTACTATTTGCCTTTCGAAGGAGTATGTCGTGTCGAAAATCGAGGGTATCCCAAAAAATACATATAGATGAGCAGCGACGACTAGATGCTATGGCTACAGGGTGATACGAGTGTCCCATCCATAAGAAGAAAAAATGAAGACAAAGCTATCAAGATTTACGGAGAGCGATCCCAGCTGCCAGACCACCACTACCACTGGCCCCCTTTCGAGAGACGCTTGGAAGAAACGCGCCAGTGCTACTACCAGCTGCAGTGCGTCGAGCGCTGTTCGACAGTAGGCGTGCCCGCAGCGACGACGCCGCGCTCGATGTGGGCGTACCGGCCTCTGACGACCGCCGTGGCGGCGCTGGCCCGGGGGGCAGCACAGGGGCCTCCAGAGCCAACTTGCGCTTCCGACGTGCGTCATCCACGGCTCGCTCTGCGCGCGCGCGCGCCCACTCGTCTCGCGCCTCCGCAGCCGTGCCGGCATCGTCTGCACGCTCGAGGGCGAGCTCCGCGGGCAGGCCGTACTTCTCCTTGAGGCTCCTGTCCGCCTCGGCACGCGCCTGCTCCACTTTCTTCTCGGCGCGGAAGCGCTTGCGCGCGCGCTGCGAGTGGGTGTATGGGTCCTCGTTGTAGTGCGCGGAGAGGTCCTCGAGTTGCTCGAGGCGCGGGGCTTGCACTTTCGTGGCGTGTGCTTGCGCGTCGGTTGTCTTTTCGAGTGCGGCGAGCGGATCGGCCGGCTCAGTTTTTCCCTCGGTGTCTATTTATTTGGGGGTAAAGGATGAATGGTGGGTGATTACGAGAATGTGTGTGATGCGGACCGTGGATGGCGAAACCCCCGTTCTCAGCTGGATCCCAGTCTTCCTCTTTTCGACGGGCACCAGAAACGACAACGTAACGAGTGTTCTGCGTGGGGGGGTAAATTACCCGTGTGTTAGGGCTAAAGCTCACGCCGAGCAGAGAGAAGGGTGAGACGAACCTGTGGGTCGGTCTGGATCTCGAACCAGCCACTACAAAGGTGGCACTTGCACCGGAAAGAAAATATGGGCGTAGAGTAGTACATGCCAATCTTCTTCTTCTCGGCATTGTAGCGAACGCCCATGCCTATGTGGGCATTGCAAGTTCCACTGTCCCGCAGACGGACGGTGAGTCATGAAATATCAGGTCTTATGGCGAGGGCAATGTGCATACCACCAGATGTTGAAAGGAAGCTCAAAACGAGTGATGAGAATACCCTGATCAATTTTCCTGGCCCTATCTCCCAAGGCGTGTTTGCCTGTATATAACCGAAGATCAAGAAACCCAGAATGAGCCATTTGCCAAAAAAACGGACCTCTGTAAGAGTTGAGACTTTTGTGTTTGGCATCATCATAGTCGGGCGGATAATATTTATTAAACCCTGGACATGGATAAGAATATGAAGACGCGAATGCTCAAGCGAAGCTGACCTTGCATAGTGACTGACTATGTGAGTGAGCGAATGGACACGCACACGCCCGTAGGAGGTAATCACGGCACTCTCCGAATGAAACTATAATGTCTGCAAACCTTAATATTGGTCTATCATCAACCACCCCTTCAAGGTGAGTAGACCGCGTCTACCCTATTACACCCTTTCGGTTTGAACACCTTTGCAGTCACCTCTGTCTCTACCATGAGTTACGTCGCTAAGGGAGAAAAGGAATACGATGCGACCGGTGCTCCCTTGCCCGCCGCAAAACTCCACAAGATCCGCATCACCCTCACCAGCAGCAATGTCAAGAACCTCGAAAAGTGTATGTCTGTCTCTCTTCGCGCTTTATAGAGTGTCTTATTCGTTGCAACACAGTTTCTAATGACCTCATCAACCGCGCCAAGGACAAGCAGCTTCGCGTGAAGGGACCTGTTCGTCTTCCCACTAAGGTCCTCAAGATCACCACCCGCAAGACGGTACGTCTCGTCTGATTTGACTCGAGCATCCATGACCAACTAACTAACGCCCTCTCTTCTCTACTAGCCTTGCGGTGAGGGATCCAAGACCTGGGATCGTTACGAACTCAAAATCCACAAGCGCCTGATTGATCTCCACTCCTCGAGCGAGATTGTCAAGCAGATTGTGAGTGTTTTTCTTTTCCTTTATCCGCCTTTCGCCTGAGGTCGTGTCGCAGACGAGTATCAGCTTGGAGCCCGGTGTCGAAGTTGAGGTCACCATCTCTGCTTAGATGTAGGGTAGATCCCGCGCAGAACGTCATGTTGTATGCATACTACGTGAATGTCATTCTGACGACGATGAGCCCGGTGTAATCTGCGTAGCGTCTGATGAAGCGCGAGCAAATTCACACTCTCGCATTTTACATGCCAGACCGTCACCATCTCGTCTGACGACTGAGAACCCGGATGCGGGAAACAATAATTACCACACTACAAACGAGAGTGCTCTAAATAAGTATGCAAATGCAAGTGTCCACAATGCGAAAAGAACGAAGAGAGTGTATATCATACATAGATAATAAAGGTGGTGGTGGTGTATGTGTCTGATCGTATGTCTTCCCTTCCTTCAGACATAAATCGCATACACCCCCATGACAGGCCGGTGGTCGCTTCTCCCCTCGAGCCGGCGCATGCCACGGTCGTCCAGGGTCCGATAGCTGAGGCACACGACATCGCCCTTGCGCGGCCGCGGGGGTTCTACAGCGGCCGTGACCGCATCAGGCCCACCCGACGACTCTGGCGATGGCGTCGTGGGCGCGGTGACCGCATCGTCCACGTCTCTCGTCGCCTCGCCATCACGCGAAAGGAACGAAAGCAACCGCCAGCGCTGGTGACCGCCGCCACCACTCGCACTACCTCCTGCGTCACCCCCGTCGGTCGAGGACGAGTGCGATTCGGAGCCGGCGGTAAGAGGCGCAGTCGGTACGGTCTGCGCCCGTGCGGGGATGCCCGGCGGGGCGCTCCTGGCGCCGTGGGTCGGCGAGGTACCGGGACGGGACGAGGTGAGCGGCACTGGCTGAAAGGCGGCGGCGTCAATCGAGCGCGGCCGTGGTCGTCGGCGCCGAGGAACATAAGGTGGGGGTTGCATCTGCGCCTGCGAGGGGCGCGCGGTGGCTGGGGATTCGGGCTCTGAGTCGGCCGTAGACATCGTTGCGGAGGTGGCGGAGGTCGTGGAGGCCCATGAGGCCGTCGTTGCGGCGGTAGAAGTGGAGCGCAGCGAGGCTGATGAGGTGCGCCGGAATGAGCGCCAGGCCTGCGCGAGGAGGCTCACGGCCGTGCGCGGCACTGAGGGCGTGTCGTCGTCGGGATCGGGATCGGGCTTGACGGTCGACTTGAAGAGGATGCGGTCGCACCAGCTGGGCACGCGCTGCTTGCTGCTCGAGTCGTATACGCCCTTGTCGTCGTCGTCCTGCACCGTGCCGTCACCAGTACTAGTGAATGATCGCGTCGAGCGCACGCGGGCAACGAGAGATGGTGCGCTTGCAAGAATGTCGTCGTCGGCCTCGTCGGTGGTGGATGGTGCTACGCGCTGGCCAAGCAGCGGCGTCGTTGGGACGCTGCGGGCGCTCTTGCCGTTAGCTTCGAGCGGGGGTGCAGTGGAGTTGGCTCGTCGCGAACGTATAATGCGTGGGGACGACTGTGGATTAATGAGCTCGACTAACTTGGACTTTGCGCGTTGTGCGGCGGTGACGGAGAACCGCTTGACGAGCCCGCCACCACGCTGCTGATAAGTCATTCTTCTGCGAAGGTAATCCGATTCTGCATCCGAGTCATTATCTTCGTCGGATATTTGGTCGTGTTGAGAGAACGTCGTTCCAGACGAAATGACGGATGCAAGGTCGCCGGCTTCATCCTCGGAGCTCAACTCGGAGAGCGCGCCGTCAGGACGCCTCTCTGGTTCTAGTTCTTCACCAGCTTCGGGAGTACGAGTGAGCGCCTGCGCGGCTGCTTGTCTACGCTTGGAATTTTTATGTTTATGTTTGATTGTGCGCAAAACGTCGTACTTGAATGTCGGAGGAAAGTTAATCGGCGCCTCACGAAAACCGACAAACGCCTGGCCATTCCGCATGATGTTGTAAAGTTGGTCAAAGGCAAGTGCTTGTGCATATTCTAGAAAATGATGTTCGGGTGAAAAATAGAAGATGTGGGAAAAGTTAATAATCGTACCGCGACGGGATATGAGCCAATCTGCGTGTAAGCGCGAGAGATCGAGACGGAAGTTGAGGTCGCCAAAAAGAAATGTAAAGTCGAAGCGATCGGTGATATCTGGAAATTGCTTGGTGTGAACAGATTGCTCTACGGACTAAACAAGGTGCACGAGACCTTCGGCTACCATCCGTGGATCGTCCGCTTCGAGAAAGTCTTCTACTGCCAACCCGTTCTGCGCATACTTGATCAAAAGGCGAGACCACTGTGAGAAATGTGGGGGAACACACCTTGATTTTTGCCATGTTGGCTAATCGATTGGGGAGCTTGCCCTCGTGTGCTACATGCATCCTACGTCAGGCATTTTGGAGGAAATGCACCCGAGGGGGAACTAGAGTTACCGGCTAGATGGGCGTTGATGAACAGCAACGTCGTATTGACAATCTTCAGACTGATTCCAACGGCGCCCTTGTTTCCCACCCGCCCACCAATGAGCCCTGCAGTCACTGCGGACTTGGAAGTGCCTTCAATACGATCTCTCAGTTCATTTGATCTATGGAATGAGAGAAAGACGCACCCCGCACGAGATGCTTCGCATCACGATGCACGAATACCGCGAGGTATATTCCCATCATGCGCTCTTTCACGAGCATCTCGTACGGGCCCTTCGGCCCCGCGACAGGGCGACGCTTAGCGTCAGCGTTCAAGTATGCACGCCCCAAATCGGAATGCGAATTCTTGTCCTTCGCGCGTGCGCCAGGTCCGACGATCGCTAGTCCATGAACGAAGAAGTCCTCGAGGATAGACGTCCAGCCAGACGTGTGGGGAACCGGCTCTTCGTGGTCAGACTTTGAAACGCGTCTTTCTCCGAGCGGCTCAGAAGGCTCGTGCCCGTCAGTCTCGCGATCCTTGTCCTTGTCCCTGTCCTTATCGCGGTCTTTATCTTTATCTTTCTCCTTATCCTTGTCACCACTTCCCAACTTGAAACCACCGAGGCCGAGGGGTATACCTGATAGACTTGGGCACTCTTGCCCTGCGCTGAGGGAGATAAGCCACGGATAAGCTAGCGGAAGAGGGGAAAGAAAGGACGACACACATTACAACGAGATGATATGTATGGTTCGAGTCATTAGCTAAACGAGGAAGACTTGTCGAGGGATGTTCGTCCGAAGGTGGCGGAGTATTGACAGGCACCTCGCCCAAGAGCTCTTGCAGATCACCCTGATGGATCGTGTACTCTCGTCAGTCACTGCACAGAGAAAGAAATTCAACAATCACCTTGGGGAGGGATTCGTGCATGTTCCATGTCACGATCCGGACTTTGAGGAATGTGGGTTGTCGCGGCTGCGCTGTGGGTAAAGAACTGTTCGCATCGTGTGATGATGTCTGTGTGGAGAGGGGACCCTGGGGAAGGAGAGCGTGCAAGCGCGTAAACAGAGCTGTGTGAAGGAGAGGAACGAGGTCAGCAGGGATTGCTTCGTTCGTAAGACACAGGAAGCGCGCCTGGTCGCGAGGGTCCAGCCTCGGATGATGAGGGCTGCTGCTGTTCTGGAGTAGCTATACGATTCATAGAGAAGGACAGAGGGAGTCGAGGGAGAGTAAAAACGTATGCAGAGACCAGGAGGGCAATGAGAAACACATGGATATGTAACAACTACGTTAGCAGAAGACCGAGGCTCGCCAGCAAGCACATTCGCGGCCAGTCAAACTCTCTTTCAGATCAATTCAGACTTATATTTAGACCAATACGTAGGGTCCCTAACTGAACACTTGTCTATATGGTACTACTCAGAAAATAGCATCCACGATACCACCACCAATCGCAGCGCCTAGGTAACAAGGCCAACGTTAGCTAAACTTCGTACCTGGCGACCGTAATAAGGAGTACGAACCTGCTCCAAAACCGACACCACCCACAGCAGAAGTCGCCAGCTGTTTCGGTAGATATCAGCAATTTGATGGGTCCCTTCGTGAAACCCTCAGATACGTACCACCGAGCCAAGGCCACCCATTCGATTCGGTTTGGCTGGAGGCGGTGCTTGCTGCTGAACGACAACCTGCTGCGGCGGTGCTTGTTGACTTTGTGGACCTGGATATGGATTATACGGTTGCGGTGGCTGGGACTGGTACCCAGCCTGGGGAGGCCCATTATAGACGGGTTGATATTGTGCTGGCGGGCCGCTATGATACTGGGCAGGTGGTAACTGGGACACAGCCTGAGCGTCCCGAGAAGGAGGATAGGATGGAGGGCTGGCGGATCCTGGGATCTTCTCCACATAGTTCGAGGGGAAGAGACCTTGCTTTCCATTGGTCTTGCCAGTCCACCAATCGGCATTTGTCTCGGCAACTATCTCGATAACGTCCCCCGCACGGAAGGACAGGTCGTTCGGTTCCTAGGGCGCAGACCTGTCAGCCCCTTCACTAGGAGAGCGGACTGTAGGGTGCTTACCAATCCATTCTCGTTGTAGGACCACAACGCCTTGGCACGTTGTATACCGGTTTGCGACGGTGGAACGTTCCGTCGTGCGGGAGGTCCCGATGGAGGTCCGTGAGGTGATCCGTAATCGATTGAAGGATGCGACAAGGGTGGCGATGGAATTGTCATACGCCTGGTCTGTTCCGAAAGATCCCGGAGGGTAACGTCGTTCGTGGTCGGTAGCTTAGCGAGGATGCCATGCCCAACATCACGAGGGATCTCGCCTTGAGACATGAGAAATTCGACATTCTGGCGGGTCTGTGATACTATATGTGCTACTAAAGCTGAGGGATCTGGCATGCTGGTCTGTGAGGAGGTGGTGGTGGAAGGAAACAAACAATGGTCACTGAAAGGCGGGGCGGGGCGACAGGGAGGCACTGGCAAGGCTGTGTAGGGTGAGATCATCACGTGATCAGATGCATTTTACGTCGATATCATGATAGCTCCACAAAGTCTTCGCAAGCAATGCATATGTGGATAGGGTACGTAGCGGGACTGAAATGATTACAAGTCAGGCATTTCTATCAATAGGTCCATGCAACAATATTGGCATAGACCTGAATACCGCATACACCTCTCCCACACCTCCGCTGCCGCGGCCTGAAGTGCCTCCGCGCTCCGAACTAGCATCAACCGTCCCAGTGAACTCGGACGACGTGCTTCCCACTGTCTCGTCGAGTAATAAGCGCAAACCCCGCGCGACCCGTGGCGAAGAGGGTAGCAAACGCAGTCGCGTCGCAACGGGAGGTATCACGAAGTAGTACGCGCCCCCAACAGTGCGCCTTGCGGACCTGGGCAGGATAGACCCATGCGTCGAGAGGGTAGCTCGGGCGCGTGGCCATGCCACTGGCCCATCCTAGAGTCTATCTCCACACCAGCGTGCAACCCCCTCGCGGCGTTCTGCTACACGGCTCGTCTGGTTGTGGCAAAACCCTGCTGGCAAATGCGATTGGTGGGCCGCGCACTCCTCGGGCAGACATTCCTGTTTTTCTTTTCTGGCTAAGAGTGCCTCGGCGATTCAAGAATTGGGCGAGCCGTTCATTTCCATTTCTGCCCCCCCGATCGTGTCGGGTATGTCATGCGAGTCGGAAAAGACGCTACGCGAAACCTTCGAGGAAGGTAAGCATTTCCTTTGCGGTGGTCGCGAATCCGTGAACCATAAGTCACAACGGGTCGCGCCATGCTTGTTGTTCATCGACGGAATTGATGCGATCACTCCCAAATGAGAGACCGCCCCGCGTGAGATGGAGCGTCGAATAGTCGCTCAGTTCTTAATTTGCATGGATGGTAAGCTTATGTTCGAGGTACCCACGTAAGTGCTGATGACTATATGTGCGCGTATAGAGCTGTCATGGTTATTGGTGCGACCAACCGATCGGACGCGTTAGATCCAGCCCTCCGCCGGGCAGGTCGCTTTGACCATGAGATTGGATTGACTGTCCCAGATGACGAAGCACGAGCTCAGTTCATTTTCATTTCGTCCTCAGAGAAACTGAGAGTAGTAATATATTTAGAATCCTGCGCGTGTTATGTGCAAAGCTGCGACTCGATGGCCACTTTGAATTTAATGCGCTTGCTAAGTTGGCGTGGACCTGAGCGCGCTTACTGGAGCGGCGGGTATCATGCAAATCGACGGCAATGCAGCCGCCGTCACCGGACCTCCTATATCATTACCCAATGCTCGACTTTTCGCTCAGCCCGCAGGATCATCGCTCACTCATTCGCCCATTGCGTGATTCCTTCATTCTCATCCCGGCCCACTCACTTCAGCCCTCCTCTCTCCCTTCTGCGTGATTGCCGACGATTTTACGCTTGCGCTAAAACAATTACAACCTTCTGCACAGCGCGAGGGTTTCGCGACCATCCCCGAAGTCACCTGGGCAGACATCGACGCATTACACGCGATCCGTATTGGGCTGCACATGGCCGTCGTGCAACCAATCCGCTGACCTGAGCTGTTTCGATGCGCTCGTCCCTCGGCGCGACGAGGCCCTGTCCGAGTCCTCTTCGCGGGTCGTCAACACGCTCCTCACAGAGCTTGACGCATGGCGCTGCGTCTTCATCCTCGGCGCGACAAACCGCCCAGACATGCTCGACCCGACGATATGTCGCCCCCGGCAGCTCGACAGGCTACACTACGTCGACTTGCCCTCGGCGGACGAGCGCGCCAAGATTGTGCGCACGTTACTTGTCCGCCGCCACGTCCTCCCGATTGTGCTGTCTGCGCCATCTACCTCGCGCCGGCGGACTGTGTCGCGGAGATGGTCGGGGGCGTGCGCGGCGAGGGGTACAGCGGCGCCGATCTGGCTGCGCTCGTGCGGGAGGCGGGCGTGAGGGCACTTCGTCGGGCACTAGGCACGCTGCGGGAGATGGATGACGACCCCGCTGGCCCCGAGAGTGACCCCGAGGGTGTGGTGGTGCTGGTTGAGGACTTATAGGCTGCGCTGGATAAGGTCGTGCCTAGCGTGAACAGGGCACAGCGGAGACGGTACGAGGCGCTGCGCGAGGCATTCGTGAGCGGGGTCGGAGGAGAGAGGAGGGAAAGAAAGGGTCATATAATGTAATTACACGTCTAACAGTCAAATATTGTGTGGACTCAAGTCCCGAAGCGCAGCGTGATACACGCGCACGCAACCGTTGTCTAGTACGCCTCTGGCGGAGCAACAACATCCGCCACAACAGTGATCTGCCTGCTCTGCACAAAGTTAACTGGTTTCCAGGTAATCTTGGGACTGGATTGAGATCGCCCGGTAGTAGTGGCCAACAAGACAAGGGAGTGCACACGGCGATGAACGTCTGGCGGAAACAGACCCAACACTGGCAGTAAGTCCTGTTTGGGTGGGGAAGGAGTAGAGTGAACGAAGTAGAGTGAACGACAGTGTCGACATTGCCACTCCGGCCTGCGCTCGATCTGGTGTCCTGGTTGGATAGGGGTGGTGAGATGTGGACAAGATCCGCCTACGTTGACAGGTGGTGCAGGAAGATTGGGTGTGGAGTTCTGAAAACCGGGTGGGAATAGATTTTGTTCTTTTATCTCATGTCGTGTACTCTGATGTATACATTCTCTATTTATGTATTAGAGTGTACAAATAGTAGTGTTTATCATCCCTGAGTTCCAATAGTGGGTTGAGTAAATGAGGGAGTGGGACCGATGGAAGGTGGTTGTTGCGGTTGTTGCGGCACTGGAGCACCCTGTGCTGCCAACTCGAGACCAAGGACGGTCCTTATACCCTTGTCCATGTTATCTGCCTCCTGGACCATCCCTCGAATGGTAGGGAGCTCGAGTACATATCGTGGATTGGGTTTCTTACTCTCCTCTAGCTGGAATTTGGTAGGGGCCATCTATCACGCGTCCAATGATGTCAGTTATGTCATCCAGGTAAGGAACGAATTAGCCAACCATGGCGAACATTCTTCGGACAACGTCCTCTTTCTTTAGAGCAGCGAATGCAATGTGTATATACTTCTCAATGTTGCCCAGCACCGTATCAAGATGTTCTAGATTTCGGATGTACTCAGGAGTATTGCTCTCCGGAGCCGGAGAATCGACAACCCCCTCGAAGTCTGAAGTGGGGGAACGAGACAGATCAGAAAAGCGAACTTGAATATGAAAGTAATTATACGAACTACGATTAAAAGCTGTTCTCCTCTGCTCATCAACCCATCTCTTTGCAGCGCGCACTTCCTCTGCCGTCGGCCATCGTATTGGTATTGCCTCCACAGCAAGGATCGAGCCAGACTCAGAAGAAAACACTTGTACGGGATGACTCGAGAGTCGACGCTGGGTGACAAATGACTTTACGGAGTTCCGCAATGGCCCCAAATTGTACATGGACTTCTGTACATAAAGATTTCGCAGGGCAGGGAGCACAATTGTACGCCCCTCGTCGGCCGGACGTAAAGCACGCAAGATGTCTGTCGCAAGTTGGCCGGACACACGAAGGTCTCTTGCGCCATCGAATGTGCGGATAGGTCGCAGCCATTGTTCATCGTCGACGTCATCCGGCACACTTGATGGTCCAATCGTCTTGATACCTAGGTCTTCTACATTGAATAGGAAAGACGAAAAATGGTCACAAATCTGAGAAATGGAGAACAACTGCCAGTCTAATTGCTTGCACGATATTTCCAATACAAGCCGTGTAAGGACCACTGGCCGGGTAAAGGTGATGGAAATGGAAATGGCACCACCGGAGGATAGAATCTCTGCTCGAAGAGGTGATCCCCGCGTTTCTATGCGATTGATGAACAGGCAAAGTTGCGAAGCGTCCAAGGTGGGTTGGCCGAAGAATTTGATATCGATATCCCCGAGACGAGGAGCATCGATTCTGGCTACAAGACTATCCAAGTACTTGCTAATTCCTCGATATTTGAAGCAGGTGAGAGCTGGGAGAAGAACGCGGTTCTCTGGTGGTGGAGGCAAACCGAGGTAGCTTCGGCGGGGGCGGAGGGTAAGGAAGTGTAGTGAAAGTGTTTCAAGTCGGTTCATCCCGCACAAGGCATTTGCGAACGCTTCTGGGGGAAAATACCCTGCGCCGGGAATTTCGTGGAGTTGGAGATCTACGAGGTCCTGGAAGGGTGAAAGAAGCAGCGGTAGTGAGGGAAAGGCAATCCTGGTCGAGTGGAGAGTACGAAGGCGATGGCCCCACCAGAAGGTGCCGGGGAGGGTCAACTGCAGGTTATCTTGGGACAGAAGAACAAGCTCTTCTAGTTCCGAAAGTGGCTCAGAAATTGTGGAGAGCCTTTTCAGGAGCGGACTTGTGACGGTGAGGTTGATGGAGTAAACACGATCAGATTGCTCGAGTGCTGCCATGATATTGTCCTCATCCTCGGGGGCAGTGGGAAATCTTCCGTAGTTCACGACGAGAGGGAAGGGTGGCCAATAATCTAGATTCTTCGAGACAGGCGTTCCGTGCGTACAGTGAATTCGAAGACGCAGGCCCAGAGGTGATGAAAATATGATATGACGCCAGCTTCGGCATACGTGCGCAAGCGTAAACCAAAATGGCGCAGAGTCATCCATGTAATGTTGAAATATGTTCAGAAGGACTTCGTCGGAGAGAATCTCTATCGTGGCCTGTTGGGAAAAGGGACCTGCTCAAAACACGTTAGTGTGTGGTGCTGGTACTGGGCGTACATCGTACCTGTTCCACGTTGTTCATTGATGTGGCATAGTTGTTCATATTCCACCGCTATCGGACAGCCAGAGAGCCGACGTTTGGTCATGTATGACACTACAGCCTCCCTCAAAGGCGCACGACGTGGCCCAGGTTGCAGTACGTAGAGCCTGTGCAGGGCAGGTAGCACCTCGTCTGGTAGTTGCAAAGCACGCACGATGTCCGTCGAGTGGTCGCCGGCTACGTGTACCCATTTTACACCTCTAAAAGAGCAGATAAGGTCGGCCCAGTGTTCATGGTCGCTGTCGCCCTGCCCACGTGATGGTTGCGTTCCACTAATGCGTAGATGTTCTACGCCACCAATGGAAGCAGATAAACCATCGCAGATCTTGGCCATGTATGACAACTGCTGGGCTACTGGCTTGCAGGATACTTGCAGCCCGAGGCGCGCAGGGGCCTCTGGTTGGGTAAGGGAGATGGAGATGGCTTGCTCAGACAATATAATGCCTGCTCTAAGATGTGACTTCTGGATTTCTATCCGATCAATGAATTCGTTAAGTGTTGAAGGATTGAAGATGAATTCATTGAGAAATATGACTTCGATATCCCCCAGACGAGGAGTATCGATTCTGGCCAAAAGGCCTTCCATGTACTTGGAAATTCCTCGAAAATCAAGGTGGGTAAGGACTGGGAGAACAATGCGTCCCCCGGGCGGCGGGGGTGGGGAAATGTCAAGGGCAATGTAATTGGCGGTAGAGAGTAAATGGAGTGAAAGTGATCGAAGTTGGGGCATCCCGGACAACGCATCCGTGAGCGCTTCTGGTGAGAAATGCCAAGGATTTATAAAATTCGTGAAGCTGAAGGTCTACAAGATTCCTGGAAGAATGAAGAAGCTGAAGGAGTGCAGGGAAGGCGATCCTACATCAGGAAAAACCTCCCGCGCTAGCGAGAGATAACACCCATCCAAATTAGTGATAACCGAAATATTTAAGATAACACGTCAATAGTTGTCAATAATGTCACATAACTCATTACCGTCTACATTATGCGTAAATTATTGTAACTAGCTACCCAAATCTGAGATAGTTATCCCGATTACTGAATGGATTCACATAAAAAGTATCACAAAGTTCAAGCACCAAGAAGCTGATCCAGTCCCTAGGAGTGGCTGGTCCAAAGCGTGGAATTAGATGGTGTCATGAACCATCAAGCTTAGGTTATGACTCAAGAGTTCAGGCCGGACCGGACCGGACCGGTATTATGTAATCAACTTCCTAATTAGGAAATCCGAAGTCGGAGTTTGAAATTATACTCCGAGGGTCACGTGATTTGTCACGTGACTAGCTCCTTGTAGAAGGTTCTACAACCTTCTACAGAGTTCTACCAGTTTCCACAGAAGAACTGCGGAAAAGGTCACCAGGTCTCAGAGAGACTATTGCCATTGGATAGTATTTATAGAGCTTCTACAGGTTTCCAGGACATTCCCAGAGAGACTATTGCCATTGGACAGTATTTATAGATCTTCTACAAGTTTCCAGAGTATTCTATTATGTAAACACCATGTAGCCAGGTATATAAGCTGGTGCAATACAACGGACAGTCCCTCAGACTGTCCACTTGTGAACTCCCATTTGCAAGCCCTATAGTCTTCTGCATTGCTCATCACTATTAATCTGCTCTGCCTCCTTGCTCTCTTGCATTTGTTTAAAGCCTTCCTCTCTGCTCTTCACATCGTCCTCTTCGTCCTCCCCTCTATCCATCGTCACCTTCTTAAGTGTTTCAAGCGTCCTTGACTTACTGAGAGTAAGTCATCACAGATGGACCCTACCAATAATACTGTCCACAGGAATGACTGATGCACACTGGTGGCCACCTACTGCCAACCTGGACACCTTGTGCATATGGTGGTTGCTGTCTGGAGTTTGAGATAGTGGTGAAAACCACTCTGTGTAGGCAAGATAAGTTGGGGCATTGTCATTGAGAAAAACACTGCAAGTGACTTGGGTTGATATTTGAAAGATTACCCAAATTTGTGCTATTCGGTTACCTGGCATCTGGTTAATTGCCTGCAGACAATGTGATAGAATTGATGGTGCACCATTAGTTCTGTGCATCACATCTTGATGTTTACCCCGCACAAGTACAGTGTCAAACTGTGACGGCACTATGCGCCCACGTGCATCCCTTTGCTCCAGCCGGACCACCACACTATCCACAATTTCTGAGTCTTCGGGATTGCTGCTGGAAGTGAATTTCATTCTGTGGAAGACGGGCAGTGACTGAAATGGGATTAGTGTGTCAGCTGCCCAAGTGCGCAGCATGGCCACCGAGGCATCTGGGTAGTTAGTCAGAGCAATAAAGTTGGCCAGTGCGTCTTTGATATGGATCGTGGAAAGTACGGAACCTTACTAATACTTATGACCAGGTTAGTAAGAGTATATGTGTCATGGACTCATTGTATCAGTCAGCAGTAGAATTATATGTCTTTATAGACTGTGAGGTGGCGGATGTGTGTTCCGCTGGAGACCGGAACGGTGGTTGCGGACGCGCGAACCACACTCAGCCTCGGGGGCTTGCCTCGAGCAAGCCTGAATAATTTTTGGACACCGCCCCTTGGGGGCTAGTACGTTTCTACTCACTTCCAATCCTATTTCATTCTATGCTTTAGTTCTTAGTCTCGGATGTCTCAACATGGCCAATATGATGTATGTATGATACGATTATGATTTCATCTTCTTGAAGTTTTGTGCGTGTGTACGATTTTGTCTGAAGGACGAACTGTTTCCTCGAATCGGAGCAAGCGCGCCTTGCATCCGTTTCGGCGTCGTGTCCGAATTACTATACGCTTGCCTGAGTTTTCTTACTAACGTTCTGACATGGTTTTTGAAAATTTGATTCATATTATTGTACTTGTATCTATATAACAAAGCCCAAAAGGGGCCCCAAATGGCATCATCACGAATTCTTGTCTCGAAACACCCTGCGTGCCTTCAAGCGAATAAATTTCGCTCATCTTCACTTGTTCTCGTGTCCTCGCATACTCTCGGTCACTCGCACGTGACCACTTCTTAACTTCGGCCGCGCCCTTAACCTCATCAGGTTATGGGCCCTGCTGTTGCTCATTAATCAGTACGAGTCCATATAAAAACAATTAAACACTTACTTTGTTGGGAGACGAGAAGATATTTGCCACAATGAATGAGGACTATAGGATCAATGTACACAAGTTGGCTGCAGACGGGTCAAATTGGGTCACGTACTGGGACCGTATGAAGTTCGCACTAGGTGTGTGAGGATGGTCTGAGCACCTGACAGAGACCGCGGTCACCCAGGCGTATCATGATGCCGGCGATGTAGCGAATGTGAAGCCTGCGCAGCGATGGATAAACGATGAAGGTGCCGTACGGCAGCTCATCGTGACCTCCGTGCCCGACAGTGTCTTCAACTGCATCAAAGGCGGTGCTAATGCGAAGTTAATTTGGGATGAGTTGAAGAAAATCTTTGAGGGGCGCACAAGAAATTTGTTGATCGATCTGGGAAGGAAGCTTCAGAACACGAAGTGCGGGGAGGATGACGACATACGCGTTCATTTTGAACTACTTGCTGATTTCCGCGAGCAGTTAGCTGCTATGGGACAGTCCATCAGTGATGAGCAATATGCGAACACACTGATGGGGTCCTTACCTCCTTCCTATGACGCCAACGTCAATGTTATTACCACCAGCGCTGACATGAGCGCTACCACGATTACCCCCGCAACAGTCATCCGCATCATCATGGATGGATACGACAAGTGCCTTCTAAGGAAGGCCAAGTCCAAGTCATCCCAAGTCGAAGCTTTTGCTGTAGAAGCCCAGAAGAACAAAAAGAAGAACAAGTGAGATGTTGAATGCTTCAACTGCCACAAGAAGGGGCATATGAAGATCGACTGCTGGGCAAAGGGCGGCGGAAAAGAAAGCCAAGGACCGAAGAACAGAATTGGCGCGAAAGATAGCGCCGCAGCAGTAACTGAACGACCAGGAGATGTCGAAGCATGGGCCGTCATCGAGCAAGATGAAAACATGGGCACTGTTGAAGTGCCGCGTAGCCCAGCTATGGTGGCCGAAGAATCGCCCGATATGATTACGGTGGAGACCGAGCTCTATGACTCAGGAGCGTCAAGACATATGTCTCCTTTCCGGCATAAGTTTGTAACGTACCAGTCCATTCCCCCTTGTCCTATTGTCACAGCCGACAAACGCACATTTTACGCTGAAGGTGTTGGCGATTTGCAGATTGACGTGCCAAACGGGGAAGCTTTGACCCCAGTCCTGTTGAAGGACACCCTACACGCGCCTCAAATTGGTCTCACGGTCGTATCTATCGGCCGGATCGCCAAGGCTGGTTACTCAGTATCCTTTGAAGATAATCACTGCAAGATTAGGAAAGATCAAGATCGGCGCATTGTGGGCAGTATTCCCACAACCGGCAATGGCCTATACAAAGTCGAGCACGTGTTGATGGCCGGCGCGGCTCTCGAACAAGTTAACATTCTCACGCTCCACCGGAGGCTCGGGCATGTGTCATTTGACACTATTCGAAGCCTCGTTCGCACCAACGTGATTACTGGGCTGCACATAATAGACGATGGCTCACCCTTCTTCTGCGAATCCTGTGTGTATGCTAAGGCGACTCGCAAGATCATTCAAAAGGAATGGATGGCTCCCTTGGCTAGCGCATTTGGCGATGAGATCCACACTGATCTCTGAGGACCATCCCCTCTCTTGAGCCTAGGAAATCGCAAGTACTATGTTACCTTCACCGATGATCATACTCGCTTCACTCGACTTGCACTCCTACGCTCCAAAGACGAAACTCTGGAGGCTTACAAAGGTTTTGCCACTTGGGCTTCAACTCAGCATGGCGCGCGCATCAAGCGTCTTCGGTCTGACCGCGGTGGAGAGTACACTGGCAGCGACTTCACTCAATTCTTACAAGAACAGGGGACCGAGCGACGCCTTACAACACACGATACACCACAGCACAATGGTGTTGCGGAGTCTCTCAATAGGCGCTTACTCGAACGTGTGCGTGCCATGCTGCATGGAGCCGGATTGCTGAAGAACTTATGGGGCGAGGCGATAAACCACGCGGTATGGCTGAAGAACAGGACGTCAACACGGGTACTCAGTAATGTCACACCGTTCGAACGTCTTTATGGAGAGAAACCTAACCTAGGGGGAGTGCCCGAATGGGGGCAGCGTGTCTGGGTCCACGACGATACGGGCTCAAAGCTAGACGCGCGGGCCAACGAAGCCCGATGGATTGGCTTTGACAGCGACAGTATGCACGCTCATCGTGTATATTGGCCGGACAGGAAAAGTATATCAGTGGAAAGGAACATAACATTCGTGCCAATTACTGTCAGTGTTTACACCCCTCCTCCTAGCTATTCGACCATTCCCACGGTACCTACGACGTTACCTACAACTGTCCAGCAACCAACCGCGACTCAGCAAGCCCCTCTTATGCCTATTTCAATTAGGCAGCCAACCGCGGTTCAACAAGCACCCTTTACACCTATTTCAGTTCAGCCGTCACTCATCACTCAGTCAATTCCCACTGTTCCACAAACTGTTACGGTCACGCCACGACCAACGTACAAGTGACCAAGATCAGTGCCGGCACCTTTATCATCTTTGCTTCCGCCCACTCTACCCCCTGTATCCGTTCCACCTCCGGAAAGTGAAGAAGAAGTTGCAGACGATGAAAGAGAAGAAGAAGGCATTTTGAGGGGAACACCGCGCGCACCAAAGAAGCCAAAATCGACTCAAACATTCGAATTTCCAGGCAGGTCCGAACGGGTACCGAAGCCATCGGACCGTGCAAAACGCATTAAAGCCAGAGAGGGTATCACCGGTGAAGATTTCTCTGACATGGCTGATTGTGCTTACACCACAGACCATGATCAACTTGTTGCTGCGGCAATACAAGATGCAGAAAACGATCCGAAGACCCTCAGCGAAGCACAAACGCGGCCGGACTGGCCTAAATGGAAAGAGGCGATGGACCGCGAACTTGCCATGCTCGAAAAGGCTGGAACTTGGAGTAATGTTTCATGCCCGCCCAACAAGAATGTTGTGGGCTCAAAATGGGTTTTTCGTATTAAACGCAAGGCCGACGGAAGCGTCAAGAAGTATAAGGCTCGACTGGTGGCCCGCGGATTCACTCAAGTCTATGGTGTAGACTATTTCGACACCTTTTCGCCCGTCGCAAAACTTACAAGTTTTCGTACCATCCTCGCAATCGCCGCAAGAAAGGACTGGGAAATAGAGTCCTTCGACTTCAATGGCGCGTATTTGAACGGCGAACTAGACGAAGACGAAGAAATCTATATGCAACCTCTGCCCGGTTACGACACTCCGGGGGAGAACTCAGTAAAGCGACTTCACAAATCGCTTTATGGGCTCAAGCAAGCGGGGAGGCAATGGTACGACACTCTTGTCCGTGCACTCGCTAACCTTGGTTTCCGCGTCACACAGGTGGATCCTGGGGTTTTCTATGCCCGGATCAAAGACCATTTCCTCATCCTCGCCATTCACGTCGACGACTGTGTACTCACCGGAGACTCAGCTGATTTGGTTGCTGAGTACAAAGACAAACTAAACGATTGCTATGCGCTCACTGATCTAGGACTGGTTCACTGGTTACTAGGTATCAAAGTCACTCGTGATCGTTCTGCACAAACCATTTCCCTTTCCCAAAAGTCTTATATCGATTCTATCATTGCCCGGTTCGCCCTCGTCGACGCAAAGTCTTACGCAACTCCTATGGTACCAGGAGTTACATACTCTCAAAATGACTGTCCAATGAACCCCGCCGAAGAAGCGCAAATGAAGAAGACACCATACAGAGAAGCAATAGGCAGTCTGATGTATGCCTCCGTCGCGACCCAACCCGACATCAGCTTCACAGTATCCACGCTCTCCCGTTTCCTTGATAATCCGGGTATTGCTCACTGGGAATCAGTGAAGCGCATCTTCCGGTATTTGATCAGAACACGAGATCTTGAGCTGACATACGGTGGCGAAAGCCATGATGTTCTAGGGTATATGGACGCAGACGGAGCTGCACAAGAACACAGGCATGCTATCTCTGGCTACGTTTTCCTCATTGACGGCGGCGCAATTTCCTGGAGCTCCTGAAAGCAGGAGCTCGTTACCCTTTCAACAGCCGAAGCCAAATATGTCGCCGCAACGCACGCAGCAAAAGAAGCCATTTGGCTTCGCAAGCTCATATTCGAGCTATTCCCTGACCTCTCAATGCCTACTACTCTTTACTGCGACAACCAGGTGGCTCTTCGACTTGCGACGGACGATAACTACCACGCGTGTACTAAACATATCGACTTGCGATATCATTTTATTCGGCAAGTTACAGCAAGTGGCGCGCTGCGCCTTGTCTATTGTCCGACGGATGACATGGCTGCGGACATATTGACTAAAGCCCTTCCCAAGTGGAAGGCGACTTATCATGTTGTCTCCCTCGGCATGCGTCGCGCTTGCGGGGGAGTGGCGGATGTGTGTTCCACCGGAGACCGGAATGGTGGTTGCGGACGCGTGAACCACACTCGGCCTCGGGGGCTTGCCTCGAGCAAGCCCGAATAATTTTTGGACACCACCCCTCGGGGGCTAGTACATTTCTACTCACTTCCGATCCTATTTCATTCTATGCTTTAGTTCTTAGTCTCGGATGTCTCAACATGGCCAATATGATGTATGTATGATATGATTATGATTTCATCTTCTCGAAGTTTCGCGCGCGTGTACGATTTTGTCTGAAGGACGGACTGTTTCCTCGAATCGGAGCAAGCACGACTTGCATCCGTTTCGGCGTCGTGTCCGAATTACTATACGCTTGCCCGAGTTTTCTTACTAACATTCCGACATGGTTTTTGAAAATTTGATTCATATTATCGTACTTGTATCTATATAACAAAGCTCAAAAGGGGCCCCAAATGGCATCATCACGAATTCTTGTCTCGAAACACCCCACGTGCCTTCAAGCGAATAAATTTCGCTCATCTTCACTCGTTCTTGCATCCTTGCATACTCTCGGTCACTCGCACATGACTGCTTCTTGACTTCGGCCGCGCCCTTAACCTCATCATGAGGTAGTATTGCTATTCGTTGTATGGATTGGAGAGGAGCTTTAAAGCTGCCTCGATATATGTATATAAGTCGTCATATTGAGACCAAGGCTCTTCATCTTGGTCTTCTTCAATTTCACTTCCGACTTGTATCCCTTCTCTTGTAGCAAGGATTCCATCACTCACTCTCTTCATCGATGATCAGCACAAGGACACGAAATATTGTCTTGTTGCTTTGAGTTGTATACTTTGCTAAGTTACATACTCATTAGTGTTGTGTCGCCTCTAAATCGCCTAAGTCTGGCCTATGCCGTGAAAGCGTAACAGTCTTGAAAATTGATTGTGCCATACTTCATTGCTAGATCTCCAAATGTGACGGCTTTGATAGTGGGATTTCGGGCCATCTTGAGATACCATGCACTGACTTGCAAAGGCCCAATTGGCATTGAAGTCGGTATGCTTGCTGGATGACCCTGCTGCTGCCTTTTGATGGTCGCATAGTGGATTTGTATCTTCTTGCGACGCTCCAGCCAAGCTGTCATTTGAGCATATTCGTCCTTATGATTAGTTGCCTAGTACGCGTCCTTTGTAAAGTCAATGTGCAAGCGTTCTGATTGCTCTGTGTTGTAGTTGTCAGTGGTGCCAAAAAATGTGATAGACTGGCCATAGTGAAGTAAGCTGTGGAATTTGGGTGTGTTCAGGTGGTTGCACACACCAAGGTCAAAGAAAATGGCTTTATTCTCATGAAAACAAGTGAGGGACTGCTCAAGATGATCGAGCGTTTCAGTCGTATGTGAAGGATACTGGGCCAGATGGACAAAGTCAAGGAGCGCACACACAGCTCTGAGCACACGTGATGCAACTTGCCCACCAGGAAGATGAAGGTTAACTACCAGACCAAGAAGGAATCGGCACATGTCCTTGTGCTCTTTTCCTCAAATGCACGAGAGAGTTGTAATCCTATTGGGGAAAAGTGTGATATAGTGGTTGGGCGGTAAGGAACGGCAACGCATGTCGACTTCTACTGCCCCAAAGACTGTGGGATCTGATAGCCATGCGGTGATATGCTTGACGATGCCCTGAAGAAGTTGATGAAGGACATCCGGAGTGATGGACAGGAAGATGTCGACAAGAGGAAGCGCATACCAGAATGGTCAGAAAATGGGCTTGAGTCCTTTTGCACAACAAGTTGCATGGAACTGGTGTGTGTCTTCATTGGCCAAGTTGTAAGTGTCAAGCACCTCCATATGATTCCGAGCAGGAAAGTGCCAGAAGTTGCCGAGTTGGTTAGGTGGGACTAGACACTTTGAACAGCGTCCATTAAGGGTGCATGTGACCAGTGTCTGTTCCAGGTAGTCACCAACAAAGGTGGCAAAGATTGGGTGGCAGCGGTGCCAGGTCCCGTCACCGCTCAGCATGGTGAGGCCAGTTTCACCACAAGCACGAATAGGATCTAGTACCTTCCCCATGCATGAATGAAATAGATTAGCAAGTGCACAGCGGCAAGCAGTCTTATTCGTAAAGCACACTAGCTTGGTTGTTGGAATGTAGCCGATTAGCATCTGTGCATAATGTGACAGTTTTCAGCGAATGTCCTTGGGTATATTTCCAATGCCCAAATAAATGGGATAGGCCGCCTTACCATGGAACAGGGTGAGCTGGGTTTTATCGGTGGAAATAATGAGAGGAATGACAGTGGCACTGGGATTGCGTGCCTCAAGGGACATCTGGTAATTGTCTGTAAGTACTCGGAATCAATTGATAGTCCAATCATGCACCTGTACAGTCCACCACCACTCGCCAGTGTGCATCTCATTATAGACACAGCATGTTCGTTTGGCATCAACATAGTGCCTCTCTGGGGCATAGACAAGATCACCTGCAAATTCAGGGTTACCAAAGAGGTTCCGGATGCATGGTATAATTTCACGATAATGAAATTGAAGGTCCTCGCCTTCAATGGTAAGGTCCTCACACTGAAATGGGGGGCGGCCAGGCAATGCCTTGTCGATAATGTCGTTTAACTCCTTAGTTGTCCTGTATGATAGCCCGAGCCTGTCAACAACCTTCCGTAACATGTGAGCAATGTAAGGAAAAAAATTGGGAATGTTCATACCTCAGGGATGGCAAGTAATTCCATCACAGCTGTAGAAGTTGGCCCACGCATCTTTGCCCAACGCGCAATCTCCCAGTCACACTGGGATCGAAACGGGGCCCATATCAAGTCTCCCGTTGTGTTGTGCATTGCCTCGAAGACAGACGCTTGACCTGTGCCAGAAACTGGAGCACCGGGGTGACCATGAGGAAAGCGATCAATAAACAAACTTGACCTAGCCTCTGAATTGTGTGTTTCAGGTTCAATTGCGTCTGGTGGTGGCGTCGGTGACAGACGTCCACAAGGAGGATCGTGTTCTGGGGTGACACGGCCCAAATTCTGGTCTTGAAACATAGTTTCAAATGCATTAGCATCCGCAGTGTCGGCAGGGTCATCCATTTGATCCGAGTCATATCCAACACTGCTGCTATCTGTTATGTGTGCATGGATTAGACTAGTGGGGCGCTCAGATGTACACTATAAGAGCATACCTTGGTCGCCGCTATCTGTCACGTTGTTGGCTGGATCTGTTACGAACTATTATCATTTTCATTTCCTTTCACTACTTTGCTACTTCCATTCCATTTCCTTTTGCTGCTTCCATTCCACCAATTGACTCGTGACTCATTTACGGTTAGGATCCGATCAGATTCAGGTCTCGGCTCTTATCTCGCACATACCCCATGATCGTACCATTGGTAGGTTTTACAACTTTTAGAATCCGCTGATGACGTCAGAGTCCCGCATGACTCTGCAGAAACTACTAGTACTTTCGATATGACTCATAGTACGATAAGCTCACTAGGACCCGTATCCTAGGATTGCGTCATGTGTTTAGCATAACCAAACACCATGTACTTGTATATAAGCTGTGTACTACCTAGCTTGTACGGTAGTTCTGACTTCTTGTGTAAATACCACATCAGTTCTCACGGAAACCGCCTTTTGACTCACCCTTGCGTTTGAGTCCCTAGAACTCGCTCGTCTTCGTACCTGAGCACGACTTCCCTTACTTAGGTTGATAAGCTTCAGACACTTGTTCAACTCTTGTTCATCACCGGACTGAGTCTTGATCGACTCGCTCTACCAGAACATCTGACGATTGACTTAGAAGTACATGTCGTACTTAACACCCCTGTGGTGGCGTTACAGGATCATCCACATGGTCCAATTCATAATCAATATTGCCGCTATCTGTTATGCATGGATCAGTGGGATGCTCAGTTGTGTGCCATGAGAACATACCTTCGTTGTCGCCGTCTGTCGCAATGCCCCATGACTCAGGGTTGGTATTTGGTGCTAACGAAGACGCCACCTGAGATGCCGCCTGGCCCTGCAATGATTTGCGGAGATCCTGGCAATCTCGTTTTTTAGTCCTGTTGAGGTGTTGAGAGTGCCCTTTAGGGGTGAAAAATTTCTTGCAGCCAACACATTGGACCAGGGACGCACTCATGATGGGGCAAGTAGGGGGGGAGGGGAACAGCGAACGTGTTAACTTGTGCTGGGGACCCTTTAAGCATCGCAACAGATCATTGATATAAATATGATACATACCATTGTGTAAAGTCCCCATCTAAAATACTTTCCTTCCTTTGTCGTACTCACATATCCATATCCATAACACTCACTTTTGTCTCTCGTTTTTTTACTGTTATCAATGGCCCGGCGCACATGCAATTCTCAGCGACTCATGAGGAATCAGACCCCAGGGGCGCTGGGTGAAACCTATGCTTCATTGGATCTGTCTAGCCATGCAGATACAATGAACACGACGTCTGGCGTTGCTGATCAAGGTGTCAACGTTCAACACAGCAACAATCCAACCCCTCCTCAAACCAATCTGATAGGTGGGTCCACCTGTATGCACGAGTCAGAATTAACTCAAACAAGATGAAGGTAATCGAAAGCGCACCACTTCCTCCCGTAACAACAGCCCAGAAGACATCCCCACCAATGCCGCCACAGGACAGCCCGTCCCTGTGAAAAGACCACACAATGTTGGTACGTACATTGCCAGATCAGGTGATTTACCTGATCAATATCCGAAGGTCCAGCTCGCAGTCGTCCTCTGCAGCTTGAATTGGCCGGCGAGAGTGAGATAAGACAGTCACAGTCTGATGGTGTCACATGTGTGAGCAGGGGAGGTCAACAAACGGTGTGGCCAGGTGAGAATAGCTGACATAATATGTTTGTCCACAAACAAGAACTTCATGTTTTTTTTTCTTCCCCCAGCTTCGTCTCATGCCATTGTCCTCAACCCTGAACCCACATCTCTTCCTAATGATGACGAATCCCATGGAGAAAGTGAAGAGTGGAGCAGCGAAGAGGACATGGCCGACCTCACTCCAGGACAGCCAGGCAGGTTCAACAAGGCCGTAGCGAATGAGGTGCGTGCATCCATGAATTGTCTCAAACTCTCCTACCCTACAGTTGTTTTCGCAGAGACCAATCTGGAAGGGTTTGGCTACCACCACAGGCCCTACCACATCAGTGCGCAGGACATCTAGTGCCCAAGGCCTGACCAGCCACGATGATGTGTCACCTTGGAGCAATGCTGTGTCGGTGAGTAGGACATCCAGCACCCAGATGCTGACTAGCTGTGACGACACGTCATATGGGAGCAATTCTACGGAACCAGTGCTGGAGTCTGAAGTACCTGCCTTGGCCCCAGGTAAGTGCCACCATCACCAATGTTCCCAAAACTGAGAAAACATCGCTGTAGCGCCACTTGGATCGCACCTGGGGAACGTGAGCGCTGAGTCAACATCAGCATGGCCTGTGGATACAAAGCTCCAGTTTGCTCCAGGCGTGACTTGAGTTATGCTAACCATACAACGTCCACTCATGTTCATGTGTAGTGTTATTTAAGACGCCATTGAAATTCTCCGGGCCTCACTGATGTTCGATAATGCGTTCCTGGATAGTATTCATACCCTCGCCTTTGTCCGACGTTCTCTTCTCACTTCTGCTTGGAAACGTTGCCCCACTGCGTTGTCCATCCATACATGCCTCATCCAAGATGAAGATTATATTTCAAAGATCATTCCTGTGGTGCGTTCTATCCTTACAATCCGAGAACCACAAAGTTGACCTTTATTACAAGCTGCGTGCTCGGATTTCCCTTTTCCGCAGTGAGGTGAAAGAGCTCTGTACCTCTCTTGTTTCGCTGATTTTCTTGTCCATAACCCCAGGTCCCAAAGTTGCTCTCTTCGCTCAGAGGCAACTTTCAAACTATAACTACACATTCCCGGGGCAAGGGGGGGTGAGTATTTTCATATAGTTGTTCACTATCTAACTTTTCATCAGGGTAATGCCCCTGTGAGGCGCTTGCAACCATATCGCAACGAGCGGATTATCTGTGTTATCTGCGATCTGTATTTCACTGGAGGAAATAGCTCATTTTTGGCGTGGTTTAGCCATCTCTTTCCTGGCTCTTATAGCAACATGGGCTATGTAATGGAGTATGAGGTACCAGTTCCAATGGTCGCATTGGTTGCAACGGCGGTGAGTACTTATTTGTCTATATATGTGAACACACTAACTCAAATTACCAGCTATATGTGTCCATACATGAATGGCGTACTGGCTCGCGCCAGCCTGTAGAATTTTCCACAAGCGCATATTTTGATGTCTATAAGGGCCATATTGACACTTTTCAGCTCATCCAGGAGAACCAGGGCAAGTTTCATGTGATGATGGTGGATATTTATTCAAAGGCAAGGTGAGTCAGCGATCATAAGTATATTCATGATAATGACCAGTTGGCTATTGCAGCGACACAGGTGATAATGAAGTCTCGGGCCCAGTCCTGGGCACAATGACTCCAATGACAGAGCTCGATCTTGAGAACCTCGAGTGAACAGTTATCAACACTTCAGAATGCACCCAGTACTGGTCAACTGTAAGGCTTGCCATACTGTCTTGAATATCCCTACTGATGTTTATTGACAGTCAACAGCTGGCCTACTATACCCAGGACATGTCAATGTTTCCTCAAGCTTTGTTTTACTTTCATTCGCCTTTCATTCAATTGTGATTGTGCTTAGTCATAGGTGGCACCAATGGCTGATAATTAGCACTTATTCTCGTAGTAGCATAGTCATAGGCAATGCCGATGGCTGATAATTAGCACTTATTTTTGTGATAGCATAGCCCGAATTACCACACGTTGTCCAGGTATTATTTGAAAATTACCCTAACTTATAGGGAGTCTGGGTAAGATAATGATAACGAGTGATAATATAGGTTAGCTCAAATTTTCACTATTCTATCGATTTTTTTCCTAATTTACCGGAGTATGTTTTTCCTGATGTTGGCCGGCCACACGAAGGTCTTTTGCGCCATCGAATGCGCGGATGAGTCCAAGCCATTGCTCGTCATCCATGTCATCCGGCACAATTGATGGTTCAATCGTCTTGATGCCTAGGTCTTCTACATTGAATAGGAAACATGAAAAATGGTTACAGATCTGAGAAATGGAGAACAACTGCCAGTCAAATTGCTTGCACAATATTTTCAATCCAAGCCGTGTGGGGGCCCCTGCCAGTGGCTGGGTAAAGGTGATGGAAATGGCACCACCGGAGGATAGAATCTCTGCTTGAAGAGGTGACTCCCACATTTCTATGCGGTTGATGAACAGGCCAAGTTGCGAAGCGTCCAAGGTTGGTTGGCTGAAGAATTTGATATCAATATCCCCGAGACGAGGAGCATCGACATCAGGAAAAACCTCGTTCAATATTTTAGGATAATTATGATAGGATAGTGAAGATTTACCGATAACCTATATTATCACACATTATATTATATTAGTTTAACCCCCTGATAATTTATCGACAAATTAGGGTAATTGCTCAATAGTGAAGATAATTCACGATCAACGAGTGATAATTCTTGACTAAGCTACCACAAAATTATGTGCTATTTAGACCAATTGTTGGCCATCAGTCCATAAACAACCAAGCACGCAGTAAGAAAACTGAAGTGAACATTGAGTTCTTGACACATCCTGGGTATAGAGCCAACTGTTGACTGTCAATATGTCAGTTAAGATATACTGGACACTATGAAGAGACTTACAGTTAGCTAATAATTTGCGTGTTGAAGCTTGATAGTGGCTTATCATTCGAGCTGATCCAGATCAAGTTGTGCCATCACTGTGATGACTTACTCTCAGTAAGTCAAAGAAACTTGGTTCACTTAGGATGACGACGAGGGATACGAGGGAGGACGAAGATAATCAGGTAGAGAGTGGACAAAAGGACTTTAAACAAATGCAAGAGGGCGAAGAGGACAGAGCAGATCAATGAAGCCAAGGAGGATAGCAATGATGAGCAATGTGAAGACTATGATCTTGCAAATGGGAGTTCACAAGTGGACAGTCTGAGGGACTGTCCGTTGTATTGCGCCAGCTTATATACCTGGCTACATGGTGTTTACATAATGGAATACTCTGGAAACTCGTAGAAGATATATAATACCGTCCAATAGCAATAGTCTCTCTGGGAATGTCCTGGAAGCCTGTGGAAGCTCTATAATACCATCCAATGGCATTAGTCTCTCTGAGACCTGGTGACCTTTTCCGCAGTTCTTCTGTGGAAACTGGTAGAACTCTGTAGAAGGTGGTAGAACCTTCTACAAGGAACTAGTCACGTGACAGATCACGTGACCTCCGGAGTATAATTTCAAACTCCGACCTCGGATTTCCCAATTAGGAAGTTGATTACATAATACCGGTCCGGTCCGGACCGGCCTGAACTCTTGAGTCATAACCTAAGCTTGACGGTTCATGACAGTATCCCCTCTTTAAGGTCTTGCTGCGCCGACAGCATTCTAAGGTTACTTGGTTGAGGGGCTCTTGGGTTGTTTGCATGGTACTCTTGTACTAGTAGGTTTGCATGCTTCATTTGTGACGCAGGTAACCAGGAGTTTTCTGAACTTGGGTACCCTTTCCACTTGACTAGGTATTGTATTCCTCTCTTGTTGGGCGAAAGTCTGGACTGGAGGATTGTTTCTACTTCATAATGGTCTTCTTCTCCCTGGACTATTTCTGGGGGTGGTCTGGTGAAGTTGGGTCCATGGGCTGTGGTTTCTTTATAGGGGGAGATAAGGGAGTTGTGGAAGACTGGGTGGATACGCCATGACTTTGGTAGTTGGAGTTTACAATTGACTCCCCAACAAGATAATACTTTAAATGGTCCATGTCGTCTAGGGGCCAACTTGGCCTTTGGATGGGTAGTGTGGACATTGGTTCCTTCTAACCAGACTTGGTCTCCTGGTTTAGGTTCATAGGTAGCAGTGGATACGCGGGTATTCTTCATAACTTCTGCAGCTACTTTTAGAGCTGCTGTGACTTCAGATCTGATTTGTTCCAAGGCTCGAAGGCGCTCTTCAACTGTGGGTATCTTGGTGGCGAAGTTTACTGGTGGGATGAACTCTGGTTTGAAAGCCGTACCAGATTTCAAATGGTGATCTTCCTGTAGCACTATGCTGTCTTGCATTGTGCGCAAATTCCATGAAGGGTATTAGCTCTACCCAATTGTCGACTTGAAAGTTGCAAAAGACGCGAAGGTATTGCTCTAATTCTTGATTGACTCGTTCTGTTTCTCCATCTGTTTGGGGATGAAAGGCAGTAGACATTGTAGATTTGACTCCTAGTTTTCCCCAAATTTCTTGCATGACTTTTGACGCGAATTGTGGGCCTCTATCTGATATGACTTGTCTTGGTAAGCCTGTGCGTCTCCAAACCTGGTCTACGTATAACTTGGATGTTTCTTCAGCTGTAATGGTCTTGGTACATGGCGCGATAATTATGGCCTTGCTGAGGCGGTCGACCACAACAAATAGTGAGTCGTATCCTTGCGAAGTGGGGAGGTCTGTGATGAAGTCCATGGTGATTATTCCCCAAATATCCAGGGGACTTGATTTGGTTGCAGAGGTACTTGGTTTCTTGGCTTTATTTTTGTAGCTTGACATGTAGCGCATCCGTCTACATAGTTCTTGACAAAGGTGGACATTCCTGGCCACCAGAAATCTCTTGATACTAGTTCATAGGTTTTCCATCTTCCTGGATGTCCTGAGGCGATATGTTCATGGTGTAACTTGACAATACTTCTTCGTAGTTCTTCATTCTTTGGGATATAAACCAGTCCTTTGTATAAGATGATTCCATCTTCTAAGTTCCAATCCTCTAGGCCTTTTGTGAGGGTTCTTGGGCCGTTCTTTAAGATCACTTCTAATGCTTGACTGACTTCTTTGTCGTATTCTTGGGCTGCTTTAATTTGTTGGCGTAATACTGTGTTTCCATCTACTTTGATTCCTACAGGGCGAGTTGCACGTATTGCAAAAAATTTGTCACTGAGGAGCACGCGATCATTATCTTCGGGTGCTATCCCCTCTTTATGATCTGTTCGCCTGGACAGTGCATCAGCTTTGTTTTGGGTTCCTGGCTTGTGGATGATTGTAAACTTGAAGCGCGATAAAAAGAGAGCCCAACGCGCTTGTCGTCGAGTAAGGCGTTGTTTTGTGGCGAAATATACCAGGTTGCCATGGTCTGACCAGATTTCTAAGGTATCTTCTCTACCTTCCAGGTAGTGGCGGAATATTTCCAAGGCCCGAATAATAGCCAGAAGTTCTTTGTCATGTATTTCGTAGTTTCTCTCCGTGGGTTGCAAGGACTTGGAGTGATATGCAATAGGGTGCCACCTGTTTAACGCGTCTGGTTGTTCCAAAATTGCTCCTGTGGCAAAGTCGCTGGCGTCTGTGATGAGGCGAAATGGCTTGCTGTGATCTGGTAACGCCAACACTGGTGCCGTAGTAAAGGCGGTAACAAGGGTGCGGAAAGCTGTGCTCGCTGCTGCTCCCCAAACAAAGGGGAAATCCTTCTTAGTGAGTTCGAAAAGTGGTCGCGCAATATGGGAAAAGTCCTTGATAAATCTTCGATAAAAGTTGCAGAACCCCAGGAAGGCTTGGACTTGTTTAACTGTCTTGGGGGGTTGGCCAACCTGTAATGCCAGCTATTTTGCCAGGGTCCATAGCTATTTGGCCTTCAGAGATAACAATCCCCAGGTATTCAATTGTTGTTTGCGCGAATGAACATTTTTCTGGCTTGAGATAGAGGTCAAACTTGTCCAATTTTGACAAGACCATGTCCGTAAGCTTGGTTAACAAGGTGAGGTCTTCTGCAAAGATCAAAATATCGTCTAGATAGACCACTACATGGCCTTCGTCCACCATGTCTTCGAATATGTTGTTCATGAATGTCTGGAAGGTGGCAGGGGCGTTGCAAAGACCAAAGGTCATGACTGTGGGTTCAAATAGACCAAGGGGTGTCTTGAAAGGCAGCTTTGTATTCATCCCCTTCACGAATGCGTATGTTGTTGTATCCCCATCTGATGTCCAACTTGGTAAAGTATCTGGCACCGCGTAGCTTATCTATAAGTTCTGGGATTAGTGGTAATGGTGCCGCATTCTTGATAGTAATGTCATTGAGGCCTCTGTAATCTTGCACAGGGCGTAGTTTTCCATCCTTCTTGTCAACAAAGAAGAAGGGGCTGGCTATAGGTGACTTTGAAGGGCGAATATATCCTCGCCGCAAATGTTCTGTGATGTATTCTTTTAAGGCATCTGATTCTTTTGGTGTAAGTCGATAAATAGAGCAATTCTTCATTGCTGATCCTGGTTTTAAGTCGATGGCGTGGTCCCAAGGTTGGTGCTGTGGTAGACGTTGTGAGGCTTCCTCACTAAAGACCTTGGCGTACTTCTTGAACTGTGCTGGAATGTGGTCCATGGAGGCTTTAGGTGCTGTTCTGGCTGCTATTTCTGTACTGGTTGTTGTCTTTGCGCGAATGGCTAAATGGTCATACTTGAGAAAGCTGTGGATATGTAGGAAAGAGTCGATCGCGTCTTCTGAAAATGTGTCCTCTTCCTGTTCTGGGTTATCTTCTTTTGCTAATATGGCGTTTATTGTAGTAGCGCGTGTCTGTGCTTTCTTGGATGTGATAACCAGCGGTTTCTTGGTCAACATACATGTTGGTGGGCATCTGGTGAAGGCTAGTTGGGGAAGAGCCCAGTCTACTTCTGGGTTGTGCGCATGGAGCCAATCTGTGCCGAATATAATGTCATGATCCCCCAGGGTAGTGACGTAAAGTTCTGCGCTTTCTTCATGGTAGTCTCCTTGAGACTTGATCCTAATATTTTGGATAGTAGTGTGTCGAACTGATCCCCTCTTATTGGGTGTTCCATCCACATTTTTGACTGGAAGTGGGTTGACTAGGGTTCGAAGCGTAAGCCCATTCTTGGTTGCGAAGTCTTGATCTATAATGATGCCTTCTGCGCCGCTATCTAACAAGGCGCGTGCACTGATTTCTTTACCAGTTTTCTTGCCAACTAGAGTCACTCTGAGTGTAATAGAAGGTGATCGTCTATTTCGTATAGTATCACCAGGTACAGGCTCAGAGTCGAGCGTCTCTAGTAGAGAATACCTATTCATAAAACTGGAATTGGATAACCATAAAGTCCTAACTGACAGTGCTGCAGTAGGACGCTTCAAAAATCCTCTTGAACTGGTGCAGAGTGAGGGCGAGGGATAGAGAACCGTGGTGGAGGACTGTGATATAGGGAAGCTATCTGCGCTGGGTGTTCTTCTGGTGCATCTTCATAAGACTCTTCCTGGGTCATGGCTGCGCGCGCTTTGAAGTCCGATCTTGGACGCTGATTTCCTTGCCTATTTCCTCCTTGCATTTGCCGCTTCTTAGTCCGGCAATCCTTAGCGATGTGGTTGGGCTTTCCACAGAAAAAGCAAAGCTTTTCTTTGAAGCGCTTGTCCTTTTCTTCTTTGGACAATTTCCCTCTTGGCTGAGGATCAGTTATGGTGGCGTTAACTTGAGTGTCTTCCTCTTCTATATAGGCTGCCCTATTCCTAGGTCCTTGCGCCTGTCTATTTCTTCCTCCTTGTGTGAAGGCAGGGTTACTGTAAAGGCGCCAAATTCTGTCAAAGTCTCTTGCTTTTTCGACTAGTGTCTCCAATGTTGTAGGTTGAGGCGAAAGACCAATTAACTTTTGGTGCAGTGCCTGTGGAATCGCCTTTCTGAAGGCGAACATCTTGGTTTCTTCATTTGCCTCCGACCTAGAGGCATGGGTGGACCATTCTTGATACCATTCATCGAAGGGTTTGCTTCCCATTCTTGAGTTGTACATGGCGTTAGTGGCCTCCAACTTGGTATGTTCTGGGATGAAGTGTTTCTTGAAGGCAATCTTGAAGGCTGCCCATGTACCAAAGTCTATTGGCGTAGCTGCTAGGGCTGTTTTCTGTCTATCTTGAGCCCATTCTCCTGCTGGAGTACCCAATTTGAAGTGGGTTAGCGCTGCGGAGACCTTCTTTCCTTCGTCCGTATAGACGTCTTCATTGAGGTAGTAGTAGCTGGCCAAGTTATTCCAAAAGGATTCTGCCTTTTCGGACTTGCCATCAAATGGCTCTGGGGGAATGCCTAGTATTTTCTTTGGGTTTGCTGCTGCCATGGCTGGAGGGACGATCGGAGGGGCTGTTCTATGGGGAAGTGCTGGTTGTACAGGCGCAACCACAACTGGTTGTCTGGCAGGGGTAGGAGAATCTACCCTATGTACTGTAGTTGGTGCTTGCGCAACTGTAACTGGGGTAGGGTAGACTGTTGGTAGGGATGGGCCTGGTGTACTGGGTAGTGCCCCTGGAAAAACTAAGGGTGACTGAGATTGTGGTGTATGTGGTCTTGATACTCTTGCTATTAAAGAAGTAACTGTCTTGGTTGCGCTTTCTAGGATCTGGGATACTTCCGCTTGATCTGAGTCTGAGCTAGAGCTTGATTCTTCAGATGAAGAATGGGTAGATTGCGCTTCTTCCTGAGGGGTTAATGGAGAACTTGGTTCTTCTTGTTGGGTGTTACTAGGTCCTTCTCCTTGAGGGTTACTTGACTCTTCTTGTGGTGTCTCTGGTCGACTTTCTTTGTCGTCTTCAAAGTTTACTTCCTTGTTATTTTTGTAATACCAGCCACTCTTGTTAAATGACCAAGCAACGTCTTTGTTCTGGTATTTTCCTGTGAGGGAGAGGTAATTGAGATCTTCAACTTTATGAAATCCTGGGTAAGTGTTTCTATAGTCTGGTCTGTCTAGGTTTCTTCCTAGTTCTTCAATAAACCACGGGAATCTTCCGTCTGTGCTGGTGACTGCGTATGCTTCCCAATATGCGTGATATAGGTTGTCTTCGTAAGAGAAATGTGCGTCTGTGAAGTAATAGGGGACGTTTGCTTCTTCTGTATCTGTGAGGTCTCTTCTGGTTACAGCGAGTCTTCTGCTCATCCACTAGTTCCTTTGGAGTCTAGAGACGGTCCAACCGTCAGAGTCCCACTGGTAAAAGACTTGATAAGCTGGTTGTAAGATGGCGCGGTCCGCAGCGTTGGTGATACGGATTGCGAGAAGAACGGGACCTTACTAATACTTATGACCGGGTTAGTAAGAGTAAATGTGTCATGGACTATATCATCAGTCAGCATCGGAATCACATGTCTTTATAGACTGTGAGGTAGTTTAGCTATTCGTTGTACGGATTGGAGAGGAGCTTTAAAGCTGCCTCGATATATGTATATAAGTCGTCGTATTGAGACCAAGGCTCTTCAGCTTGGTCTTCTTCAATTTCACTTCCGACTTGTATCCTCTTCTCTCAGCAAGATTACCATTGCTCTTCATCTCTAGAGACTTGCGATTGACACAAGGACACGCAATATTGTCTTGTTGTCATAGGAGTTGTGTACTTTGCTAAGTCACATACTCTTTATTTGTTGCGTCGCCTTTCAACTTGCCTAAGTCAGGCCTACGCCGTGAAAGCGTAACATTAAGACCAAGCTCCACAATCGTGGCGACCTTTCCAACAACCGCAGAACGTTGGAGTAACTTCCAACCCTATTTCATAGAACGAAGGGGAGCAAGAAACGTACCCACTAGATATCTCAAGGCTGCAAGGTGGAGGACAAACGTTGGACCTGAAGGATACTACGTGGATACTTCAAGACCGAACCGGTGGTGTCCAGTTGAATTCAACTTTGAAGCAATTTGCTGGACTCGTATTAGGGAAAACCCAAGGGGAAATAACTGGGAAGTAGTTGCACCTGCTGAGGGCAATTTACGTTGTGATATTCACACAAACGAAGTAGTAATCAGATCAGAGTGGGGACCTATCGACGGTGCACCTGAAGAAACGCATTCTGCCAACTCACGAACACCGGCTCCAAGTGAAGCCAGTCAAGAGACTGAAGAATCAGGAGAAGAAGCCGACGAAGACGAAGAGCAGGAAGAAGCCATTGAACAAATCGCGGAACTTACCAATCAAATTCAAATAGTGGAAGAACCCGAAAGAATTCAAGTGATGGCCACCGAAACCATGCAAGAACCCGTTCGAGAGCGAATTGAGGAACCTAATGAACAACTGTTCATTAATCCGGAAACGGGACACGTAATGACAGCCGATGATATTGCATTATATCGAGCAATAGGATCTGATCGTGCGGATCCTCCATCAGGAGGAGGAGGAGGAGGACCCCCTGGAGGAGGAGGAAGAAGACCTCCCAATGGAGGAGGCGGATTCCCAGGAGGCGGATTCCCAGGAGGCGGATTCCCAGGAGGCGGATTCCCAGGAGGGGGACCTCCAGGTGGGGGACCACCAGGTGGAGGAATACCACCTGCGGGAGCACCCGGTCATCAATCGGACAAATTTATTGGAAATGCTCCACAAATATTCACAGGAGATCGACTCAAAGCGGATGAGTTTATAACTCAATGGTCATTATACTGGGGAGTGAACAACAATAACCCTATTATGACTAATGCTTACCGACGATCAATGCTGTTCCTAACATATATTCAAGGAAAAGCCGTGAACGAATGGGTCATGAGCATGAGCCAATGGCTCAATCGACAGGTGACCGGTGGGGTACCCGAACAAACGCCAGATTTGTGGGTCGAAACGGAAAGAGCATTCCGAAGAAGATTTGCAAATACCCTCGAAAGGGAGCAAGCGCAAGGAATGCTGAAACGGGGTCTAAAAATGAAGGAAGGAGATCTCGACACATATATCACGGAGTTTGAAACTCTGGCGCGACAAGCAGGATACCGGTTAAGTTCTGTCCAAACTATTGATTTGTTCACCGATGGACTACCACGACCTCTATTTGAAAAGGTATTCCAAATGGATGACCCACAAACATTTGAAGAATGGAAGGATGCGGTTCAGACGCCGACAACAACAATACATCCATATGAGGGCAAAATTGGATGCCCATAAAGGCCAGATTCCGAAACCACGCGGATTTACGACCAGAGGGGCCATGCCTGGAAACCTCCCTAATCCAAATGCGATGGATACGTCAGCTGATAGAAGTCGAGCACGGTTGGCTGGATCAGAAGAAATCGATTACACACAGCCACCTTACTCTCCGCCCAATCGAGGAAGAGGTCGCGGAGGAAGGCCAAATGGAAGAGACATTACGTGTTACAATTGTGGAAAGAAGGGACACATCAGCCGTAATTGTTATCAAGCACGAGGACAAGGTCAAAACAGTCAAGGCCGATCCACGGATACCGAACCAGTGACGATACGAAGCACAATATCCGGAATGACGGAAGAAGAACAGGCCCAGTATTGGATGAGTCAAGTAGCCGAATTGGGAGATGGAGCGAAGGATCGGATCTTAAAAGATCTGTGGACAAAGGAGGGTTTTCAGGACGCCTGAACCCATCGGCCTGGGTGAGGGCGGTCAATTGTAATTCTGTGATTATCACGCGCTATCGATCTATGCGAATTCCAGTTTCGATAAGAACAAATTACTCAAAGGCCGACATCAGAGTCCTTGTGGACTCGGGAGCAACCGATAATTTCATTAAACCTTCATTTGCTAAACGAATGGGGTTAGGAATGAAACGGTTGGAAAGACCCCGCAAAATATGGAATATTGATAATACGGAAAACAAAGCGGGGCGTATCACTCATTGCGTGGATCTTGATGTGCAAACTAAAGGAATTCACAAGGAAATGAGGTTCCTGGTGACAAACACAGGACAAGAAGAGATGGTGCTAGGCTATCCATGGTTAGCCCAATACGAACCAAAAGTCAGCTGGAGACATGCCACTATTCATGAAGATGCCCTTCCTGTAATACTCCGATCCATTAATCCAAAGAAAGAAGGATCAGTAATTGCCAAGGCACTAACGATCATCGATAAAGATCAAATTGTCAAGCAATTAGATCAAGAATGTTCCATCAAAACTACGGCAACAGAATTGGCAATAGCGGCAAAACAATACTCCGTCAAGGCGGAATTACCCAAGGAATATCAAGAATTTTCCCATCTATTCAATGAGGAAGCATCTTATCGATTCCCACCATCTAGACCATGGGATCATGCGATTGAATTCAAAAAGGGAACACCAGATGCCATTGATTGCAAAATATATCCTCAAACACAAGATGAGGATAAGGCACTCAAAGAATTCCTTACGGAACAACTAAAAAAGGGGTATATCCGACCATCGAAATCTCCCTACGCATCACCTTTCTTCTTTGTCAAAAAGAAAGATGGAAAATTGCGACCGGTGCAAGATTATCGGAAGATCAATGATTACACCATCCGAAATCAGTATCCACTACCCCTTATTTCGGATCTTATATCGGATCTCAGCAACGCTCATATCTATACCAAGTTAGATGTGCGATGGGGATATAATAACGTAAGGATCAAGGAGGGAGACGAAGAAAAGGCGGCATTCAAAACCCGATATGGTCTATTTGAACCCACAGTTATGTTTTTCGGATTAACCAATTCACCGGCAACATTCCAGACAATGATGAACTACATTTTGATGAACAGCACAGGTGAAGGAATTCATACTCACAGTGACAAAGGAGACTGTGGTGAGATATGTATAGCGCAGGGAAGCAAAGTATCTTGCAAGCAGAGCAGATAAGACGTCTGATATCACAGAGTGAGAACTGTAGTTCACATTTAGAGGGAACATAACTAACCTGATATCACAGAGTGAGAACTGTGGTATCAGGGCGTACATGGTACTCTACTTATACACTTTGGAAACAATAATCCTTGTACTACAATAAGAGACAAGGGAGAGCGTTATACAATAGGTAGAGTACAATAAGACCCATAACAATATGGAGTCGGAACAAAAGGAGTGTACTTACACAATAAGTACAATAGAAAGTAAAGAACAAAGGTACATCATAATAAGGATATCACAATAAGTCCTTTGTGATTGTTCTGTACATATGATGTCATAGATAAGATAAGTAGTCCAAGATTGTAAAGATCATAATCTAATCTACATGTCCTGTATATCTAATCTAAAGCAGTCCGTTATCTGCATAAGTCCATTGAGCCGCTAAGTGCGCACAGGTCACTTATCAACACATTTGCAGGGATATTATTGCCAAACACGAACAAAAAGGCACAACCATACGGGTCTACATGGACGATATCGGAATAGCGACCAAAATAGGCACTAGTCTCCAAGCGCATATTGAAGCCGTCAAAGATGTCTTACGGGTATCAGCGGAACATGATCTCTATTACAAATTGGAAAAATGCACGTTCCATGCGCCACGGATGGATTACCTGGGGGTAATCCTTGAAAAGGGGGTAACACGCATGGACCCTGTAAAAATCGAAGGCATCAAAAACTGGCCTAGACCCAATAAAGTAAAGGACGTACGATCTTTTTTGGGTTTTTGCAATTTTTACCGACCATTTATCCGAGGATTTGCCACACATGCCAAACCTTTGAACAAATTGACCAAAAAGGAAACGGAATGGCAATGGACGGAGGAACAAGAAAAGGCATTTCAAACCCTTAAAGACCTCGTAACCCAAGAACCGGTACTGGCACACCCAAATTTAGAAGAACCATTTGAATTGGAAGTCGATGCATCGGGATTTGCAGTAGGAGCAGTATTACTCCAAAGGAAGGAAGACAAAAAACGCCATCCTATTGGATATTACTCAGCCACGCTAAACGAGGCAGAACGAAATTACGACATCTACGACCTGGAACTATTGGCAATTGTAAAAGCATTCCGGCATTGGAGACCATACTTGGCAGGATCACCCCATAAGGTGAAAGTATTCTCGGATCATCTAAATTTGCAATACTGGCGTTCTCCACAGAAGATCAGCAGACGAGTAGCCAGGGAAGTTTTGGAACTTTCGGAATACAACTTTGAAATTCACCATATCAAAGGAAAAGCCAATGGACGAGCCGATGCCCTGTCACGAAGACCCGATTATGATCAAGGAGAACAAGATAATGAAGGAGTCATAGTACTTCCTGATCAAGTGTTCGTTAGGGGAATGACAACGGAATCGACTAACGGAATTACGGAAGTTCTAGAACCAAGAGACATGAACCCTGAAGACCCCGTGTTCAGTCAAGATCAGGAAAAACTATCTTCATGGGTAAATGCCCATCGATTAAAGAAGGTACAAGGGACCTGGTACAAAGATGGAAAAAGGGTAGTCACGGGAGGACTATACGCAAGGGGAACCCTTATCAAGGCTCATCACGATTCTCCGGTATATGGACATCCCGGGATAAAGAGAACAGCGGAACTGGTGGCAAGATACTATTGGTGGCCTGGAATGAATTATGACGTAAAAGAATATGTCAAGGGATGCGCCGAATGTCAACGCCACAAGATCAATACTAGGCCCATCAGAGCGCCCATACAGCCAATATATCCAAAACCAGAAGCAATGCCGTTTGAAACTGTCACCCTCGATTTTATCACCAAACTTCCCACGTCCCAGGGGTACGATACCATATTAACAGTCACGGATCATGACTGTAGCAAGGCGTCAATATTCATACCATGTAACGAGGAAATCACGGGTGAAGGAACGGCCAAACTATATGCCCGGCACGTATTTCTCCGTTTTGGATTACCAAGCAAAGTCATCAGTGACAGAGACCCACGATTTGCAGGAAAATTCATGAGGGAGTTGTGCAGGATATTAGGAATCGAACAAAACATATCAACGGCGTATCACCCAAGAACGGACGGACAGTCAGAAAGAACAAACCAGTGGCTGGAACAATATCTCCGATTCTGGACCAATGAGCAACAGAATAATTGGAGCGACTATCTCCCAATTGCGGAATTTGTTCATAACAATTGGCCTAATGAAACTACAAGGGAATCACCATTTGCAATTCTGATGGGATATAATCCGCGCGCTGATTGGATTGATAGGCCATCACCAATTCCTCAGGTACAATTACGTCTACAGCAGATGGGAATGATCAGACAAAAAGCTCAAGAACTCATGATCAAGGCACAAAAGTCATGGGTCAAACACAAGGAAACCCCGAAGTTTAAAGAAGGGGATCTAGTGTGGCTAGAAGGACGTAATCTACGGATCAATCAACCGGCTGCAAAATTAGCCGCTAAGCGACATGGCCCTTTTAAGGTTGCTCAGGTGATGTCCCTATACAGTTATCGATTGGAACTTCCCACGCAGTGGAGCATCCATCCAGTGTTTCACATCGATCTTCTCACCCCTTACAAAGAAACACTCATACATGGGCCAAATTACTCACGACCGCCACCGGATCTTGTGGAAGGGGAAGAAGAATACGAAGTTGAGAAGGTTCTAGACGAACGGCATTTCGGCAGAACAAAACGACATCAGTACCTGATCAAATGGAAGGGGTATCCAGACTCGGAGAACCAGTGGGTCAATCGGGAAGACATATTCGCCGAAGAAGCAATCAGGGAGTTTGAAACTTCTAAGTCCGCTCCTAGGAAAGATAAAAGGAAGAGACGCAACGAGCTAAGTTCCTCAGCAAACACCACTGCTACCTCTTCTTCACTCTCACATGCAATGTCTTCCCCCTCTGCCTCGTCCTACTTCGCCCCTGCCATCATCCGTGCCGAGCAGGAGCCCCAGCCCGTCGCTGCTCCCATCACCAATGAGGAGTTGGTCTCCGTCATGCAACAGTTCCCAGAACTCAGTGGGGGAACAGTGGAACCGGATCTCGAGTCTGAACGGTACCATGTTGTTAACCCCAACACCCGAGAAGTCTGCACCAGTATTCCCCTCACAAGAGCCGAAATCGTGGGACTTTGCAGAGCTGTCCCGGATGGTGAACTCGTCCAAGCGTCAGTATTCCGAGTACAAACAGCAGCAGGAGGAGCAGAAGAAATGGAGAGCGATGGCCCAGGAGTGGAAGGAGGAACAAATATGGTATGCAGGGGAGAAACGCAGAGCGAAGCTGGAGGAGAGACGGCAGTTAATTCGCAGGATCCGGGACCAGCAGACGACGAAAGCGGAGATGAAGACCTCTACCCCATTCGCCACGACTTCCTCGACCACTCCGAAGTCCAAGAAGGTGTGCAAGAAACCCCGCATCTACTCTATACAGACGGGAGCCCAATGTGTAGAGGAAACGTCCACTCTCATGGACATGTACTCTCCCTATCCCCGAATGCGCACCACGCGCGCCCGTCTCGCCGAAATCAAGCGGGTCTTGCGCCTCCAGGATTCGTTCACAACACCGGAGTAAATTTCGTACATTTCCCCATCGAGCTAGGAGGAGTAGTGAGGCAGGCCCGATTCATACAAGTCATCATGGGCCCCAACCCTATCGTAATCGGAATCATCGATGAGTCCGATAGAACCTTCGCTAAACCATTGTACGCTCACCCTCACTACACCTACGGCGCGCGACCCCGGTATGCTCAAGAGGACTGTATTGTCTTCGGAGCCTCGTTTGAAGACCGGGAGAAGGTCGACAAGGCGGTGAGGGATATTAAGGATCCCTCCTTATGCGCGGAGATACACCGTCTGCGAATCCTGCAAAAGGAGACAAGTCGATTGGAGGCTAGGTTGGTGGAGTTGGAAGGAATACTCGCTGACCTCGACAAAGATCAAGATCACTGCCTCAAGCGGCTTGAAAGAGCAGGAGCATTGGACCGGATCGAAGAAAAGATGGCCAGTTGGATCGAAGGTGCGGAATCACGTCGAGGACGTCGTGACTGAAAAGGGGGTGATGATACGGATTGCGAGAAGAACGGGACCTTACTAATACTTATGACCGGGTTAGTAAGAGTAAATGTGTCATGGACTATATCATCAGTCAGCATCGGAATCACATGTCTTTATAGACTGTGAGGTAGTTTAGCTATTCGTTGTACGGATTGGAGAGGAGCTTTAAAGCTGCCTCGATATATGTATATAAGTCGTCGTATTGAGACCAAGGCTCTTCAGCTTGGTCTTCTTCAATTTCACTTCCGACTTGTATCCTCTTCTCTCAGCAAGATTACCATTGCTCTTCATCTCTAGAGACTTGCGATTGACACAAGGACACGCAATATTGTCTTGTTGTCATAAGGAGTTGTGTACTTTGCTAAGTCACATACTCTTTATTTGTTGCGTCGCCTTTCAACTTGCCTAAGTCAGGCCTACGCTGTGAAAGCGTAACAGTTGGGTCTAAGTTGTCGACGAATCCAATGGTACTCTTCAAAGATACCAAAGTGGCTGACTGTGGTCTTGCTTTTCCACAAGAGGTTCTGGAAGTTTAGGGCACTTGAAGTGATTTCACGTGCGCGCGCTAATGGTTGTTCAAGGACTAAGGTTGCCCTATTTGCGTCGTACTGAAGCCTACAGTGATCTTGGAATCTCTTTAATTCCCTTGGAGATCGAGTGGGAATGTGTTCTGATATGTAGATGGCTTCTGGGAAATGACAGTGGAGGACTGGTTGGGTGGCTTGATATTGGGCTTCTTCACTACTTGTAGAGGGTTGTCTTGGTGCTCTAACCACTGGTCGAATAAGGGGGTACACTGGTTGTCCGTGGACTGGTTGAATGCTAGGGTATACTGGTTCTTGTGGATTAGCCTGGTTAATTCTTGGTGGACTTCTTGCTTGAACTGCTGGTGACGCAATAGTACTGTTTCTGGCGCCAAATCTGTTTTGGCGTCTTGTCCTTCTTGACGGTTGCGCAACTTGTTGAGAAGCCAGTCTGATAGCCCACTCAACTGCTTGTTCTGCCAGTTTGTTTCTGAATCAAAGGGAACCCTCTATATTTCTCTAGAGGGTAGGTAGCTATGGCCTGGCGCCCACAATACTACACTAGGTGGAGTAGGTGGGGTATCTGGTCTGTATCCGCAGTCACACACTTCTTTACTACACCAACAAACGGCTCTGTTATTCCACTGGTTGGAAGTGTTATCTCCCCAACCGTCAACAGAGCTGGTGGATGTAGGAGGACTTGATACTGGTGGACTGCTAGGGGGTAGGGATTCGCTTGGTTCGCGCCCTGCGGGTTCTAGGATTTCTGGGTTAGTTGGTTGGTCTGGTGGGAGGTGACGGATCCTTGGGTTGATTAGTCTTGAGTCTGGGTTCTCCAAAGTGGTGGACCAGGTGGCGTCAGCCCACTTATAGGTGAAGTCTTTTCCTTCTGTGATTACTAGGCGATGGTCTTGTGCGTGACTTTCAAGGCATAATTCTTGAAAGGAAACTTGGACTTCAGTGTGATCTAATCGAAATCGCTCCAAAAAGCGAACGCGTTCTCCCCTTCTGATGGTTTCTATGAGTTCTTCTCTTCTTGGTGGTACTGTGATAAACCAGAAGTAGTCGTCGTTAGCCCAAAGTAGAAGGGATTCTACTGGGTGATTGTTTAAGGTGGGGTGGTCTGCTAAGTGCCAATACAAGAGTTGTTCTTGGGCTGCGTCGGTGATGCTTGGTAAGTCTTGGGTAACGAGCTCTTCAAACCTTAAAGAGGGTATTACTTCGCCAAATGGAAGTAGGTTTATTAACCTTTGTAAGACTAAGGAGATGTCACTCCAGCAGTCTACTTGATTGATAGAATATGCGTCGATGAGTGTGTTAGGTGGGTAATAAGTTTGAAGTTGCCGTTGACGATGGGTTTCAAATAAAGCTTGAGCTCTTCTTGCTCGTTCTTCCTCAGAAATGCGCACTGGAAACAAAAACACTAGACCCCTTTTTATTTGTACAAGGATTCCCAGTAACCTACTACAAGCACTTACTATTACAGTAAGTGGTTATAGTACCTGGCTATCTGGGTACGTGGATATGAATTGGAAGGGGTCAGCTGGGATACGTGGATGGAAGCAATAGGCGAGGAGTTGGGGGTGGGTCTGTACTAAGTCTTCGCAGTGGTACCCTTGTTCTACAACATAAGTTTGCCCTTGATAGAACGTCAGGTACCCGTAAGTGGTTACCACCCTTCCGTTCAAAAAGTCTTGTACTTCTAGTATTACTAGCGTATATACGTACGCTTGCTTGATGAGGTCGTTAAGTGGAGTAAAAGCCTCCCTAATCCCTTTTCTGAAATTGTACCTGATACTTCCCAGGGGAAGGTCAACGCTTGGTTGGTCTAGGACTGCCTGGGAGCACGCGTAAAGGGGTGGGATTCCCAAATTAAGGGCTAGGGGACGGTGTCCAGGATAGATTTGTTGGTAATGGGGGGACTTGTAGCGGAAGGGGAGGACGCTGGAGAATGTAGGGGGGTTGTTGCAAAGTTGTCGTGCTGACTGGAAATTATGTATTGAGCTCCGGTTGAACTCACTGATAGGTCTCCACTCTTCTCCTCTAAGAGTGTGGACCGCGACGAACTGGTGAGGGTGTTGTCCTCTGGCACCTAGGCACGAAGGGGGACGAGCGATTGGAGCAGGTGGGGGAATATTTTCTTGGTTCTCCTCTGGTTCTGGACTGGTGGGGCGTGGTGTATCCACCCTTTCTTCTCCTGCTGCAACCCTATTATAATTAATAGGGGAGTCTGGGGTAGCCGGACGATCTGGAGTAATGAAGAAGGGTGACGGGGACAGAGGAGTGGACAGTGGACGTGGAGGGGGTGAAACCAACTGAACTGTTGGTACTGGTAGCGAGGAGGGAACGACAAGGGGGGACCTGAAGACTGGTGATGGTGGGTACACAAGCTCTGGGCTAGGGGAGCAATGGTTGGATGACTGGGGGGATGCTGGAAAAGGCTCTGTTCGTCGAGCCAACTAAGGAGTCAGAGGAGAGGGCGGCGCTGATATAGCAGCCTGCGCCTGTGGAGTAGTGGCTTGTTCAACTGCTGGAAGGGGGGCGAGGTCCAACCTCAAGGGGGACAGAGAATAACAAAGGGGGGATGAAGGGAGGAGCCCGTCAAGAGGGCGAGCCAAGGGAGAGTACTCCCTGTTGGAGTACGAACCAGAGTCCTCATCCCACTGTCCAAATTCGGAGGGATCGTAGTCCGCGAATGAAGACACTAGGGGTATCCCAGGTCAATGTTAAGTGAGACTGTCCAAGTGTGATGACTTACTCTCAGTAAGTCAAAGAAACTTGGTTCACTTAGGATGACGACGAGGGATACGAGGGAGGACGAAGATAATCAGGTAGAGAGTGGACAAAAGGACTTTAAACAAATGCAAGAGGGCGAAGAGACAGAGCAGATCAATGAAGCCAAAGAGGATAGCAATGATGAGCAATGTGAAGACTATGATCTTGCAAATGGGAGTTCACAAGTGGACAGTCTGAGGGACTGTCCGTTGTATTGCGCCAGCTTATATACCTGGCTACATGGTGTTTACATAATGGAATACTCTGGAAACTCGTAGAAGAGATATAAATATCGTCCAATGGCAATAGTCTCTCTGGGAATGTCCTGGAAGCCTGTGGAAGCTCTAATAATACCATCCAATGGCATTAGTCTCTCTGAGACCTGGTGACCTTTTCTGCAGTTCTTCTGTGGAAACTGGTAGAACTCTGTAGAAGGTGGTAGAACCTTCTACAAGGAACTAGTCACGTGACAGATCACGTGACCTCCGGAGTATAATTTCAAACTCCGACCTCGGATTTCCCAATTAGGAAGTTGATTACATAATACCGGACCGGTCCGGACCGGCCTAAACTCTTGAGTCATAACCTAAGCTTGATGGTTCATGACAATCACAGCACTTGAGGCTGCATTGCTACTAGCAGTGCTACCGCCATGGCCAATT